>CABEEJ010004909.1:43523-53523 GCA_901482245.1 Timema douglasi
GGGGATCAAGTAGCTTATGAGCCGTCAATGGGATCAAGTACCTTATGAGCCGTCAATGGGGATCAAGTACCTTATGAGCCGTCAATGGGATCAAGTACCTTATGAGCCGTCAATGGGATCAAGTACCTTATGAGCCGTCAATGGGATCAAGTACCATGTGAGCCGTCAATGGGGATCAAGTACCATATGAGCCGTCAATGGGAATCAAGTACTATCTGAGCCGTCAATGGGGATCAAGTACCATATGAGCCGTCAATGGGGATCAAGTACCATATGAGCCGTCAATGGGGATAAAGTACCATGTGAGCCGTCAATGGGGATCAGGTACCATGTGAGCCGTTAATGGGGATCAAGTACCATATGAGCCGTCATTGGGGATAAAGTACCATGTGAGCGGTCAATGGGGATCAAGTACAATCTGAGCCATCAATGGGGATCAAGTACCATATGAACCATCAATGGGGATAAAGTACCATATGAACCGTCAATGGGAATCAAGTACCATATGAGCCGTCAATGGGGATACAGTACCATGTGAGCCGTCAATGGGGATCAAGTACCATGTAAGCCGTCAATGGGGATCAAGTACCATGTGAGCCGTCAATGAGGATCAAGTACCATGTGAGCCGTCAATGGGGATCAAGTACCATATGAACCATCAATGGGGATAAAGTACTATCTGAGCCGTCAATGCGGATACAGTATCATATGAACCATCAATGGGGATAAAGTACCATATGAGCCGTCAATGGGGATACAGTACCATATGAACCATCAATGGGGATCAAGTACCATGTAAGCCGTCAATGGGGATCTAGTACTATCTGAGCCGTCAATGGGGATAAAATACCATATGTGCCGTAAATGGGGATACAGTACCATATGAACCATCAATGGAGATCAAGTACTATCTGAGCCGTCAATGGGGATAAAGTACCATGTGAGCGGTCAATGGGGATAAAGTACCATGTGAGCCGTCAATGAGGATCAAGCACCATATGAGCCGTCAATGGGGATAAAGTACCATGTGAGCCGTCAATGTGGATCAAGTACTATCTGAGCCATCAATGGGGATCAAGTACCATATGAGCCGTCAATGGGGATAAAGTACCATGTGAGCGGTCAATGGGGATCAAGTACTATCTGAGTCGTCAATGGGGATCAACTACCATGTGAGCCATCAATGGGGATCAAGTACCATATGAGCCGTCATTGGGGATAAAGTACCATGTGAGCGGTCAATGGGGATCAAGTACCATATGAGCCGTCAATGTGGATCAAGTACCATGTGAGCCATCAATGTGGATCAAGTACCATGTGAGCCGTCAATGGGGATACAGTACCATGTGAGCGGTCAATCGGGATCAAGTACTATCTGAGCCGTCAATGGGGATTAAGTACTATCTGAGCCGTCAATGGGGATCAAGTACCATGTGAGCCATCAATGGGGATCAAGTACCATATGAGCCGTCAATGGGGATCAAGTACCATATGAGCCGTCAATGGGGATCAAGTACTATCTGAGCCGTCAATGGGGATCAAGTACCATATGAGCCGTCAATGGGGATCAAGTACCATCTGAGCCGTCAATGGGGATCAAGTACCATATGAGCCGTCAATGGGGATCAAGTACCATCTGAGCCGTCAATGGGGATCAAGTACCATATGAGCCGTCAATGGGGATCAAGTACCATCTGAGCCGTCAATGGGGATCAAGTACCATATGAGCCGTCAATGGGGATCAAGTACCATCTGAGCCGTCAATGGGGATCAAGTACCATATGAGCCGTCAATGGGGATCAAGTACCATGTGAGCCGTCAATGGGGATCAAGTACCATATGAGCCGTCAATGGGGATCAAGTACCATGTGAGCCGTCAATGGGGATCAAGTACCATATGAGCCGTCAATGGGGATCAAGTACCATGTGAGCCGTCAATGGGGATCAAGTACCATATGAGCCGTCAATGGGGATCAAGTACTATCTGAGCCGTCAATGGGGATCAAGTACCATGTGAGCCGTCAATGGGGATCAAGTACCATATGAGCCGTCAATGGGGATCAAGTACCATGTGAGCCGTCAATGGGGATCAAGTACCATATGAGCCGTCAATGGGGATCAAGTACCATCTGAGCCGTCAATGGGGATCAAGTACCATATGAGCCGTCTATGGGGATCAAGTACTATCTGATCCGTCAATGGGGATCAAGTACCATATGAGCCGTCAATGGGGATCAAGTACTATCTGAGCCGTCTATGGGGATCAAGTACTATGTGAGCCGTCAATGGGGATCAAGTACCATATGAACCATCAATGGGGATCAAGTACCATATGAATCATCAATGGGGATCAAGTACCTTATGAGCCGTCAATGGGGATCAAGTACCATATGAGCCGTCAATGGGGATCAAGTTCAATATGAACCTAGCATCTGAGACTGCTCGGCCGTCACTATGGGAAATTATGTACACTCAGTTTGAAATGTACATATTTCTCTCACCCGCCCCCCTCTGTTTTATGACCCATTTGGGTTACACATATACATTAACTACGCTGGTAAAGATAGAGGTGATACACCTGCATTTGAGTGGAGGGAGAGTGGGAAACCTTTAGGAAAACTCCCCCTCAGTACACTCTGTAGGGATTTCAGCCCCAATGACCGCGTCCAGTCTGGTACTAGAGTGACACGACCACCGAGGCTGGTATATAGTTTGTTCACGATTACTTTGATCTGTTTTGACAGTTCCCCAGTTACTCAACTGTTCTTTTATATTCAACCAGCTCTGAACTATAGTTCGTAAGATTTGAAATTAAAATTATTTTACATTATTTACCAAAATTGACTATTTATAATTGCTAATCGAACAAGTCAAGATCTCTATTAGTATCTTTAAAATAAATTGTTGTGAAAGGTCCAAATTATTGTTAACGAACTATGCTTTGGCTTATTATTCTATGGAGCTATCTTGTAGGATACATCCTTATTGGTTCTACAACTAGATTGAGATTTTGACGAGTATCGACCTTTCATGAATCCCCGAACTCGATAAAGTTGTTTTCGCGATGCCGTCTGTCTGTCTTTCTGTATCTCGGCCTGGAGGCTAAACAATTTTACCAATGGGGATCATACTTGGCACATGGGGGTTTATTAAGGTTACCCAGAGAATTTTTTTGAATTTGATATCCAAATTTATAACTAAGGGTAGTTCGCTTGAAGGCGAAAAGAAAGAAAATAATTGTCTTGAAATCTCTCAAACGACTTTGATTAAATTTTATATCTAGAAACTGTTTAATATTACAAACAAAATGACAATTCTCATTTTCTCGTTAACATAGCTTTGAGTGTTCTGTACAAAGGGGAAATTTTCCAATGTGTATAATTTCTCTGAAACTATTTGAGATAAGAAATATCTTATCATTGTAAAGTTGTAATACTATTCAAGATTAAAATCTCTTATTTGAAATATATTTTTACAAAACCTATAGTTTCTGAACTATAAGCAAATAATTATAATATATACTTTTTAATTCAGGTCTTTGAAAATTAATTTGGTTCTTACTCTCTTTGGTGGATAAAGATGTTTCTCTTTTCTCAATTTTTCTATAACAGTGTTCCTAGTTCCTGGTATTTATTTTCATTATGTTGAAAGGACCAGTGTATTTTAATTATTTATATATGCTCTTTCGAATGTGATGCTATTTTTCTAACAATTATTTCCGTGTAACAATGTGTATTGTTTAGTTTTATCTAATCTTACAAGCCTTAGGTAAGGGTTTCCATTTGTATTAGGTAAAGGCGCGAGGTGGTGTGTGCAATGCGGCGTGACATTTGTTTTACTTGGCACCGATTTGAGGAACTCGGCTTTAAATACGTTAGTATAGGAATAATAATGGCCTGCATCAAAATCTCTTAGATACAGTATGTACATTGAAAACTATGTTTGAGGTACCGTACGAATGGTCTTGTACTTAATTTGCATTATTACTATTAATCCACACTCAACAGATGTACCATTGTTGATGCACTGGTCTCATGTTGACAACCCTCCTAAAGCCACGGAGTAAGTTTTCGACAACTATATTCTTGAACTGTTGATTTTAACCATTACTGGGCTCTTGGTGTAGTGGTTGATGCCCCTGGCCACGAACCTAAGGGTCCCATATTCGATTTCCTACTGGTAGCATGGGTATTTTTACCGCGAAGGGAATTACTCCAACGCTCACCAAGGTTTGGTTGATTAGGGTTAAGTTAGGTTAAGATCTTCTTTGGCCCTCACCCCCTACCCCGTCAGATACTATATTATTTGATCCCCTCATCTAATAAGGACACGAAAAGAGCTTCCACAGAAATAATTTACGATTAGTACATTCGAGCGTCCTCTGGGAAACGGTACATCAGTACTGGATAATCTTTCCACAAACTGGGCTACGAGTGATGTAACCCCGACGCGCAGTATTATTATTACTGGTGGACTGGGCACAGACATACCACCATACCACCATACCACCTACCCTGAGAGGAGCTATTATCCTCAGACACTTATAAAGAAGTAACTCACCCGATGCTATAATCGTCTGGACACTTGACAACAGACATTGAGGAAATAAACACCCAGACCTTGGTTTCCAATAAGCCACTGAGGACGTATTCTCAACATTTACCGAGACATTATCAATTTTAACAAGTGTGTAATTATAAACTATCAATACTGATTCAATCATTTCAAACCATTACGGTTCACGAGCTATAAGGGGTAAAAATTGATATTTTATGATTCTAGCGTACCTTTTACTTTTTATTCGAAGTATTTTACTTGCACTTTCTGAACCAACCGATTATATTAGCACACGGGAATTTCTATGAGCGGAGGTGAAAGGGCCTACCAATTTTACTGGGAATGGTATTTTCACATACCTGCCAAGGTTTTTTTACAGGTCACAATCAACATAGGACCGACAGCTTTATTTCCCCTCCAAAGGAGGTCGTGTTACGGATTTTTATCGCTCAAGAAAAATCCGTCGACCACAGCTGGGTTTGAACCCACACACGTTAGTTCCTGAGGTTAGCACTTTTGGCGTTCCATTGTTAAAGTAACGTAGTTAATGTATAGTGTTGAACTTTAGTAGAACAAGGAACTCATGGGAGGTGTGTGTTTACAATGAAGTATTATTATAATATTTAAAGTTGCTTTTGATCAAAATATGCTGAATAATCTCAGTCGTCAGTGACACTCGTGGTAAAAATCGTCACTAGATTTTCATAAACTTTATTTTTTACCCCTCTCATCACAAATTGACTACTATCTGGAATTATCTCGACTCCTGTTTAAATAAAAATATTCAACTTAGGATGCTCAAACAATCAAAATAAATGTTGACAAAAAGGAAGTTTTTATATAACTATCAGCAACATGAAAATTAATTGCTCTTGAGACTACTGGTAAGAAAGAAGAAGGGAAATTGCAAAGTATGTTATCCCTTCTTGACTAAAATTTGAAAACCAAAGGTCTACTTGATCAGAAGAGGAGTTGTGGCCTTTTTGTTCTATAAGAGATAAACCATGTTTCTCTGAACCTATTGATTATTTTAATATTCTTATCGGGATAATTAACATTACATACTATTCTTATAATTATAGGGGATGTTTTATTTTTGTAGCACAACATATTAAAATATTTCATAAACTATATATTTGTAGCCTCCCAAGGAAGTTTTGATTACCAACATTGTTTTATTTTCAGGAACAAGCCTAGAAATGTAGCTGTTGTCAATAAATAAAAGTAGGTATACTGAATATATATATTATTATTTATCACAGTTGATTAAATTTACATAAAATCACCCACAGTGGAAAAAACCGTACTTATTATGCATTTTAAAATTATTATTAATGAGCTACTAAAATGAAATAAACAAATACAGCATATAAAACGTCTAAAAATTGTGGTTAATAATAATTTTTTTTTTATATGCATCATGTCTTACTACACGGCTGGACTATCAGCGTGGACTAATAAAGTAGGAACAATGAATGTAAACTATATAGGGAATGTACCAGCATTTGTTGAGATTGAGAATGGAAAGCCATTGATGAAGAAAAACTCCTTAATACACCCACCCAAGATTTAAACCCATACCTCTCCGTCACCGACAAACCAGGCTAAACGAGATTAGCACCTTAGTCCACGTTCCCACTATTTTGGTTAATATTCACCTTTATTAACGTAATTTAGTGGTGTCCGCGGCGAGACGTTATTTACCCGAGTGGAAGAATGCCAGCTCTAGTGCACCGCCTAATATTTAGCACCACATCTTAACACCCGTTCCGATTATATTCATATGTGCTAATTTTACTAATGTATTAGGGATGATGAGGGTTGAGTTTAAAGGAAGTGTAACAATATTTGCGTTGAGAGAGAGTGTAAAACTATTTTTTTAGACACCCTCAATACACCCCGACCGGGTTTCAAAACCCGATATCCCCATTATCGGCAGTCCTGTCTATTGTGAGAGTGACGCTTTAGACCATACGGCCACCAAAGTGGGTTAATTCTTTCGGCCACTCTGGGAATAGAACCAGGGGGTCCTTATCTCAGTAGGCAGAGGCGCAAATGACTGAACTGTTGTTTAGATAGTCTATTCTTGCACCGAGCTGGCTAAAGGAACATGTGAAAGAGGGAGGGAATTGGAATTATCTAGAGCTCGACATTATCTCGTACTTTTATTGCCCCTTCACACGATTTTCCGGCTCATTAATATTAAAACATGAAGGATGATGTGTACTGAAGGCTTGGAGGGCGCTGGCTCTCCGTCAGGTCGATAATCACTTGAACAGAGCGAGCGGCCAATATACGACGCCTCGTGCTTACATACGTTCTAATCACGACGCCAGGAATTCACTCGACGCTTGAGCCATTTGTACCTTCAGATAGCACTCGTTACTACCCTCACGCAGGACACGGAAGGGGAAGGGAAGGGGGGATAATTTGATGAAACACATGCGACCATAGTTTGTATTTATAGTCTACTGCGAGAGTTACGCCTTAGAGTTTAGAACATTAGATAACCAAAAGTGAGCTATAGTTGGTTCCTTTGATAGTTCTGTTTTTCTATTTCTAAGATTTAATATTAATACTATCACGTAAATGCCACATGACTTCCCTTTGAGAACCTTATTGAATAGTAATATAGTATAATCCCCTAGTCGGTGGCGTAGTTGGCTAACGCGCTTGTCGTGTTGAGCTCGACTGCTGAAGACGGGGAGATCGAGGTTCGAATCTCGGTCCGGTGAACTGAAGGTGGCTTTTCCTATATGGTTTTCTACTCTCCCTCCACGTAAATGCGGGTTCACTTCCTCTAATTCAATATTCCCAATTCCTATCCATTAGAGTAATTAGTACTTAAAGCGTATTAACCGAACGGGTAGTAAGACGTGGTGCTAAATATTATTATTATTATATATATATATATATATATAGTGTCAGGTCTACATTACAAAATAATTATTGTAATATCATAAAAAATGGATGCTGTTGTTGACAAGGGCTGTTTTTGTAAGAAAGTTTATAGTAAATAAACTTAGAAAATACCTGATGATGAATATTTATTATGATTCAAGGGTTATAATAATAAACTAAATATTTTAAACACTAATTAAAAATATCACAATAATACATTAATTTAAGCTCGTTTTGATTTCTATCCTTTTGTTATTTATTACTTCAAACAAACAGAAACCATCATAGGGAATATTAGACTTTATTTTCATTTTATTTACGCTTTCTAGGCCAATTTCCACTAGTAGGGACTCCTACAACTTCCATTTTGTTATCACTCAATGCTGCCACCACAACATATTCTCAATCAAACCAAAATTAATAGATACAGATAGATAGATAGATAGATAGATAGATAGATAGATAGTAACAATAATATTACCAGTGCCATAGCTAGTTTGGAAAATATTACAAATCTTGAATTGAAAAACCTAAGTAAAAGTACGGGATTTCTATAAATTATGGTAGTATATGATGCAATCTTTGTTCGTACTAATATTTCTACCAAAAAAACACCCATGTCAGTTAACATGGAAGTATTTTGCTAGAAACACCATTGACAAAGTCTGTTTGTACAGAATATATGTTTTTTCAAAGTGTTGTAACTTGTGACATGGAAACATTTTGAATAAACTCTTTACAAAGCATTGTAGATGTCTCTTTTGCGCCACCAGATGGCATTAATATCTCGACATGAGCATATTTTGACATGGGCTGTTTTTTGCAATAAACCCTTCAATTGGAAACTTCTGCTTATATAAAATACCCCCAAAGTCATTTTAATGGGTAATTTAGAACTTTGCCATTTTGTTTGTATTTCTAAACAGTGCCTAGATGCATAATTTGATCAAAATCGTTAAGGTTGACTTTAAGAAAATCTGTTTTATTTTTCACCCAACTACTTTAATTTTAGGTTTGGATAGATAAATTCCTCTGAGTAAATATCAAGCTTTAGCCAGATCAGTATAATGGTTTCATTGCCAGTAACCGACATACAGACATACTTCATTGCTAAGAAATACTTCAGGGTGTCATGAAACGTCCACATCCATCTCTTAAGCTAGATATTTTTACGAGAACAATACTTTCTATACCCAAGGCGTTCAAGAAAGTAAAACCTACATAGACCTACTAGATTTTATTAACATACACCAAACGTGAGAAATATCATTTTGGAACTTTATTCTCGGTGAATGGTAACTTCCACGTTTTACTTTATCTCGATAACTCGGAGAGAGACGTATTGTGATCGTCAAAAAAATCGAACTCGATATTTTGATCAATGTCGACGTTTAATGACCCCCTGATTTTCACTTTGCCGTCTGTGTGTCTGTGCCTCAGGCTAGAGCCGAAACTATTTTACCGATTGGCCTAAAACTTAATATCTGGGGTTTTCGTTAAGTTCCTTTAAGGGTTTTTGGAATTATATATCTAACCCTAAATTTAAAAGTGGTTTATTAAAGGGTGAAACGAGAAAAATTCATTCTCTCAAAAATCGTTCAAACAATTTTGATTAAATGTTATATCTAGACACTGTTTATAATTATAAACAAGATGGCAATACTCATTATCTCATTAAAATTAATTTGATGGTACTTTACGTGGAGTAATTTTCAAATTTTCTTGATTTCTACTCAATAGTTTGAGTTACAAAATAACTTATAATCGTAAAGTTGTAGTACTATTAAGGATAAAATAAACTTTTTATCAGAAATATATTTTTATAGAACCATTAATTTCTGAGCTATAAGCAAATATATAATATATACTTTTAAATTCAGGTCTTTAAAAATGACTTTGATTCTTATGCTCTCTGGTGTACAAAGCTGTTTCTCTTTTCTGTATTTCCCTGTAACAGTGTTCCTAGTTCCTAGTTCCATAGTGTTATAAACAATGTGTATATTTCACTTATGGTCTTTGGCGGAGTGTTTCAACAATGTATAGACCAGACCTATTATTTCATTTCACAAATGTTACTAATGTTGAGTAAATGTCTATATTTTAAGATAAAAGAGGGAGACAGTCCGGCGGTGCACCGTACCATTTATTTCAAACAAATACATTTTACAAAAAAGAAAAAAAATCCATTTTGATTGATACAATTAAATATAAATCATTTTTGAATATAAGTCTATTAAAAGTTTGCCATTGCTGAGGTCATATGAGCTGTCCTCGTGGTCTCATGATGATGTCATGCACCTGCATGTGTGGAGGAGAGGCGAGGCAGTATAGAACCGTCTGAGCTATGTCCTCACTCGTCAACAACTTGATGTGGGGGAAATACCGGGCCACCTTCTCCTCTTTCTGAGGATGTTCTTTGTACAAGTTCCTCACAAACTCTGTCCGCACCAGCCTACAAGATTCACAAAGGGAACATATTATCCGAGATTCCTCTATTTCACTAACACAATATGAAGGGAAACCCGTCTTAGTAATATCCTCT
>CABEEJ010004910.1:0-32886 GCA_901482245.1 Timema douglasi
CCAGGCAGTAGGGAGGGGTTATAGCGGCCGGTGCGAGTGCGGAGGAAAGATACAAGGCTGCCTGAGCAAGAGGTACAACAAAGTAATCTACTTGTTCAAGAATTACTCTCTTCAAATTGCAAGTGGTGAATCTTTCCATAATCATATATCTCCCAGACAAAATCTGAAGGATTCTTGACTAAAAAATTGATGCCATAAGCCAAACTATTTTGAATTCTCCTCAAACTAAAATAATTAACACGCACAAAGCACCTGTGGCACAGATTCTCACTATTCCTATGTAAGGATTGATTTCTCATAGCTGAACTTTTAATGTGAGTGGTGATGTTTCCAACCTTAATGAATTATCTTCATTAATTATATCTATAATTACTTCTTTCCTGGAATTAAATATTGCTACCTCTTACAGATAAAATATATACCGTTGCCTTTTTTACAATTAGACTTAAAGACAAATGACTAGCCATTGGTCGGCTTGCGGCTAACACTCGTAAGTCATTATTATAATGCTGTCAGTAGCCATCGTTTGATTATTGACACTAATAATGGTTAAAGAAGGAGATTTCTTCTCATCCTGGAGAATTTCACAATATCTAATTTTGTGGGTCGAGCCACCAGAATCTAGTTAGGTACATATGGGACAACATTTGTACAAAATGTTGTGCAAGAAATTGTACTCAATCTTGGTCACATCAATTGCATCCAAGTTTTACCTTAAGATTGTTCACACGGCATATGCGTTTACATACATTATTGTGGGCAATGCGATAGTTATTTTGATTTTGGTGGAATGATAACAAATAGTACAAAATTAATGATAATCATATCGAGTTTTTTTTATTTAAGTTTATTATAATAAAAATATAAATTTAAATTGTAATTACTTTTATAAATATTTTGATTATTAATAAATACGTCATCATACATTCAATTAGTTCAGGTCAGGCAGATAAGGCTATCTGTTAACATAACAATCTAAAAGTTGTAAGCTAAAAAAATCGCTATAGGACGTGTTATATTCGTGAAACTTCACACAATAATTTGTGAAAATCACGTCTTGTACAATCTTTGGTGTTCAGACGATGCCATCTTTAGGTTACAATTTATTGTAACTTTTTGTCGTATGTACTTGGTTTTATTTTTGATGACGTCCGACGTCCGTGTGTTAAGAAAACCTCCACAGAATGCAACATTTATAAATGTGTATTTCTCCAGCTACAGATAAGCATACCATCCATAAGTCCGGTCATTTCAAGTAACGTGTTTCCTCCTTTCTCTTCTCTCCCTCATTCCGGTTTCATCAGGCTGCCAGCCTCTGCCAGTAGACACCTAGTTTATCTTCCTTCTCCACTTCTTCTTCTTCTTCTTCTTCTTCTTCTTCTTCTTCTCAAATACCACACCTTTACCCTTCAAAAGATTGGCCTTGTCTCTCCATACAATTTACATCAATATTCACAGTGTAACTTAACCTACCTAATCCTTTTTATAAACTCTTCCCAATCTCACTTTCATTCCTAGGGAAGAGAGGGGTGGTTGGATCATTACAGATACAGCTTCCTTACCCGAGTAGTTCACCTCACAGCCAGAGTAGTGCGTGACTAAAGCGATTCCGAGACACTGGGGGAACTGATAGGTGGTTTCTCTGGAGACGCCTCATATGTTTGCCCAGGATACATTTCTTATTGTGAATTATCTTCTACCAAAGGTAAAAACACTCCTTCCACAGTGCTGTTTACTCTTGGTTTTTGTCCCAATAGGGCTTTCGTTCCACTCTCTAACATTGAATTACGCAAGCAATCCGCATGCACAAAGCTCACCTTAGTTCCCACCCTAACTAGAGAGGTATAGCGACCTAAGATAGAAAACAACCTGCACAAACCCACATTATTCTAGTGCGCAGGGTGAGACTTAGTCTGTCATCCGTGCTTGCATGCTTCACATCGGCTGTCTGGAAGCACGTATTACATTATCTAGACAAATAATCGGTTACAAATTGTGTATTCAAATGTGATTTTGTTGAAACTTTAAATAACTTGTGGGTATACAGTATTTTATAATTATAATTCCTGTGTACTTAGATAGTGTGGGTTATATAGTAAACCAAACAAGAGCCTATATAATGGCAGCATCATCTTCCAAAAGTGTTTCTGGACGTCCTTTGAGAGGACAGGCTAGAGAAATTATATATAACGTAGCTGATCACTTGAAAAACTATAAAAAACAGTTTAATTTAAAATACAATGTAGCTGAATGTACGAGTGAAGCCACAGGTTTAACTTTATGTAGCGTAAAAACTATTTCGAGGGAAGGTAAATATTCTCTTTTTTTAAAAGACCTTTTCTACTCTTGAAGGAAAGTGTAGGGAGCGTAGTAAAATAATATTTATAGGTGATTTCACATTTCGCATCAATTCGTAGGAAAGTCCACGAATTTTATGTCGTAAGAAAATCTGTGCCAACACTTAAATTGAAAACCGCTCTTAAAATTGATGATATTATAGATTGCACCAGAGAGTATTTACGAAAAACAATCAAAAGCTTAGGGTTTAAATGGAAATAATGCCAATCAAAAAGAAAACCTTTGAGCAAGCGCCCTGAAATAGTACTTATTTGAAATTCGTGAATTTAGGAGTGGTGGAATAAACTTTTTATATGTTGATAAAACTTATGTTAATGCGTGTCATAATTTAAAAACATGCTGACAGACCAAATTCGAACCCGATGTTACGACTCCTATTGGAAAAGGAAATCGACTAATCTTTGTGTATGCTGTAGGGGAAAGGGGGTTTGTCCCTAATTCCCTTCTCAATTTCAAATCAAAACGAAAAACAGGATACTACAACAATTACATTAACTACACTAATATTAGTAAGTGGACCTGTGAGAAATTGTTACCTAATGTTCCCACCAGAAGTGTCATAGTAATGGACAATGATAGTTATCATTGTGTGCAGCTTAACAAGAAACCAACAAGTGCATCTTTGAAAGATGACATTAAAATGTGGCTAAGAAAGAACAGCACATCATTTACTGAATAAATGAGAAAACCAGAATCAATTCAACTTGTAAAAATAGCTCTTTGTGAGAGAAAATACAGAATTGATGAGATAATAAAAGATCAAGGTCATGATATTTTGCATCTGCCATTTTGTCACACTGATCTCAATCCAATCGAAACGGTTTGGGGCAATGTAAAAGGACCAGTGGCCCAAGATCTCTCAAGTAATTCTCTTGAGGACAGAAAAAATTGTGTGAAAAATTGTTTCAAGAATACACTGCAGAAGAATGGAAAAGTGCTGTGACCATGTTCACAAAATTGAGGACGGTTATTGGCAAAAAGATGGGTTGATAGATGAAGCAATTGAAAGTTTAGGATTGTTAGCGAAGAAAGTTCAGATTCTAGTGATAGTAAAGCTTCCACTGGCGACATGCTAGAACTCGAGTGGAATTCTTCAGACTAGTGTAATCGCGCCTTTCTGTCAATTCACTGTACCAGCCAACTTCTTGGAAGAAGGTTAAACTTACAGTCAATATAGCAAAGGTTTTTTTTTTAATTTGTCAAGCTAGAACAATTATTTTCCCTGGCATCCATGTTTAGTTTCTCCTTGAATCGTTTTAACCAAAACTACTTGACTTTCTTCAAATGTACGAGGTGACCCCGCCTTTCTATCCCAATTTATTTCCACCTTTTCTTTCTTTTGCGCCACCCTTGTCACCAGATGAGGCTTCAATATTGACAATAGAGCTCTCGGTCTGATTCCAAGAAATAACTCTGCCGGTGTTTTACCCGTACTTGTGTGAGGGGTATCCTTATAGGCAAAAAGAAAATTATTTTCCCTATGATGGAGAATTATTTTCCTACCTTCCTTACGATCCTGCTTCAAGGCGCGTAAGAGCGCCTTTTTCACTATCTTCACCGAGATTTCCACTTGTCCGTTAGATGTGTAACGTGGTGATTAATTTTTAACACGTAAACCATGAAGCCCTGTAAAAGGTTAAAACGGTTACTACCAGATATAATAAGTTCCAATAATGTGTAGCAGATATAGACTCATTGCGACATCCCAAGTGGGAGACATCCCAAGTGGGAGACATCCCATTCGCATCAACATTTGACTCAGAGAACTCAGCAACTCGGCTTGGAACACGAAACACAAACACTTCTAACAGCTAAGCCAGACGACGAGTAAATGAGAGAAGCTTCATTCCAGAAGATACCACCAGGCATTGGCTAGCGCTAGTGGTTGGCTAGAGTGGTGTCTGATAATTCCCCGCTCCCCCTTTAATACATAGATAACCATTTCCAAAATTGATTAGTTCCTCTGGTATACATAGTTTTGTCCTTGGTTCACGTATATCTATTCTATTATAATCACTTGACGGAGGAACTGCTGGAAGATAGTCAAGCGCATCAACTAGGAAGACGTACCGAAGACCACGATGGTTGGGTGTCTGTTCTGCCTCCTCACCTCAAAGCTAGCCTCAGCGGATACTATAAGTATTGAGGGATGTGGTAATATTTAGTCGAGCCTTGAGATCTATTGTTCAGTGTTCTTATGACATAGTTATTGTATGTCAGTATTACTGACGTGTTTCCCTATACCCAAATGGTATAGCTTATAGCGTTATGCACTACCTTTCTAAGTCTATTAGGTTTAGTCACAAATATTTGGGTCATGATTAGACTCCCTAGACTTTTTTACCATGCTGCGGCTAGTTTAAAGGATAGTATTTAATAATGGAGGATACCAGGTTATTTTTTGCTATGTTTCACGATCAAATTGGGTTTATAACTGACAATTATCTCTGGTGTGTCTAACTGTGTAGCCGGCTTGCGGTAAGCAACCTGTGGAAGTGCTACTTGTCCATAGTAGTGGCTCGCAGGGTTTTTGTTTATTGTGTACGCTCTTCTTGTGGAGCCTTTAGCGTTTGTAAAAAATGATCACAATTTAGGTTAGTAATACTATCCCGTTAGTAGGGTAACAGAATAAAGATACTATTGATTGCTCAGGCAGTACTAATTAGGAAGAGTTTGGCCATGGTATCAGTAGCATCTAGATTTCCTGGTAGTTAACCTAGTACTGGTTGTAAAATAATTGTTTTGCTTCTATGCGCTTATAACATTATAATGCCTAACTGTTTAACTCTCAATGGAGCGAAATTAGGACTATATTTTGTGTGGCTTAGTTCTTTAAAATTTTGTTGACAGCAGTAGCTGTAAGTTTCAGCCAGTTGGCTGGAGTTAAATAAAGTATAGTAAATTATTAGTTACATTTTACTACCGCCACTAAGTTGTTTTACCGTGGAGTTACTACCATTAATCCCATTTGATAAATTAGTTTATATTATTATTATTATTATTATTATTAGCACCGCGTCTTACTACCCGTTCGGGTTATATGCACTTACGCTAATGTGTAGTGGTAGGGTGATTGTGAGATGAAATGGAGGACCTGCAGTTTAACGTGGAATCCGAACCACGGTGGAGGCCTGGCATTCCCCACATTCACAAGATGTATTGTCAGAGGTGAAGGAAGGGTTTGGTAATCAGATAAATCTGTGCCGGGACCGAGGATTGAACCCCGGCCGCCAGCACAAAAGTCTGACACCTTACCCTTAGACCACCAGGCCACCAATTAGTTTATATACTGCTTTAACGAGCTACAAGCTTTCTTACTTACACCTATTACCTATAACTAAGTGTAGGTTATAGGGTAAACCTAGGTGCTTCACACCTCATGCTCCTTTGTTGAGCTATTTATTTAAATTATGCCCTATTTTAATGTCATATTCTAATGTTTAAACAATGGATGGTTTGATTAGTTTCCAATTGTAATACTATGTACTTTCTATTGACTTGTTTCTATATTAATAAACTGGTTTGTTAAACTTGTAAAATATTATCATTTTTTGTTCCTTGTAATAAATATTTGTAAATACTACAGATGTTGTAGATGCTGGATGATGAGGTGGTGATATCATGTGCACCACTCTATTTCCTCGAAGAAAATCTTCCATTTCTTCTGAAACCAACTGTGGACCTCCATCAGACACTAGCTTCTCCGGCATACCATAAGCTGCAAAACATGTCCTTAGTTTCGCGATTATTTGCGATATCGTTGTAGTAGACATGGAGAACACCTCTGTCCATTTCGAATGAGCGTCGACCAACACTAAGTATTCTGTTTACTCCAATTTTGTGAAATCAACATGAACTCTCTGCCATCTTCTTAGTGGCCAGCTCCACTGTTGCTACGGTACTCTCGGAGCATCTCGAGTCTCATGACAAATGGAACATTTCTTGCATATTTATTCGATCTGCGGGTCAATTCCTGGCCCCCACACCCACCCTCGGGATAACGCCGTCATCTTACACATTCCGGGGTGTTCTTCGTGTAATATTTGTGACCAAGTCACAACATAGAAGGAAAACAATAGAATTGGCTTACCATCTCTGCCTCCATTTGGCTGTTCTACAAGGCTCCCCACACAAACACATCACTTCAGCAACCAGGGCTACGTTCAACTGAGGCGAGGAATATGTTCAGCAAAGTTACGCCTCAGGCTTGCCCCACCCCAGAAATCAAAACAAGTGACGATCGACATGCGCAGATCCGTGCGCGCCAGTGACAGTGCAGTGAAACCAACGGCCAGTCGGGTGGCGCGAGGTTTGAAATCTCGCCCAGATCATATGAGAGCGTTCTAGAACATTGCACCCCCTTCTTTCCCTTTCTCCTGTCTTGCTTCCCGCGCTGTGAGATCACGTGACTCTGACTTAGCGTATATAATGGCAGGACTCTAAAGCCATGAGGTCAGACGCATTTCTTCGCATTCTCTATGTGGGACACTTTATGTCTATTTATATATTTAATTTATTTGTATCAAAATTCCATTTGGGCAACGATGTATTCTAAATTACGTTTGGTACGATATCATTTCATGATTTAACTTTATTTATTGTATATTTTGAGACTGCGTTTTTTGTAGAAGTCATGGCAGTAAAGTTTGGGGACTTAGGAATATTTTTATTTAGGATAACGTTTCTCAATCCGCTTCACGGATTGTTTTGGACCATTAGTACCGCCATGGATAGGTCAAGTTATTGTCATTATTGACAAATCGAATATCCATTGTTCTGGCTTGGTTGGTCAAACCTGGGGCCGCGAGCCCAGGCCTTTAGTGTTTTATATTGTTAATAGCTAGGTTAATCTGTTTTATTATGCTTATATATAATGACTCTTGGTCCCATTTTTCGAGCTTTAGAATGGCAGTGATGATAACCCCTTTTGGGAACTTTGTCTTTTTCGTAAGTTATTGGGGAGCCCCCGATGGCGAGTAATCTATATCTTGTGTTTGTTGCTTGTATGCGGGTTATTGTTGCTACATTAAATTTATTATCATTAGACATTACGGGTTTTTGTGAAGGTCAATTTAATTGTTTGTGGGTCCTCTTGGCGGCCATCTTTTACTTGGGGTCGTCCCCCATTATTTCATTGTGTATCATTTATTATGGCCTTGTTTGTGCGCCTAACGCTGGGCTTGTCCCACTCTCTACTCATCGAGTTTTGTTTCTATTATTGTTGAAAATAAATACACTCTCTTGTTACCAACCTGACTTTTATTTGTGATTTAATTAAAAGGGGGGGGGACAAAATGATCTGACGATCTGAGTATATAATTATATAGTTATCGATTGATTATATATAATTATAGATACTCAATGGATATATATATATATCCATTGAATATATATGGTACTCAATGGTTCTGCTATAACTAAACCTCTTGTTCACTTTCTTTAATCACTTACTCCAATTGCATTTAATTTTAAACTAATGAACACTTAAATACTATAGTTTTGCACTAATTAAGTTATTATAACCAATCACCATATATATTATATACTCAATATATATACACATAAATATTATTTAATACAATATATATATAAATAAGTATATAATACTCAATGGCAGTATTTTGTTTTCGTTCGACCTATACTGCAGTCTTGTTTATTATGCATTTAGGTTCGAATATTGCACATGGTCCTGGTAACATGCAAACCAAAATGAATACTTTCACGCGTATCAAGATTGAATGGAGCTCGGGAATAGAACTGAAGATATATTTTCAAGATCAGACCAAGATGTCAACTACATTTTTATTTACATTATTTAAAATTTAATTAACATGACAATGGAGCAGATTTCAATTAAAGCCCAGCTTTCACGTTTTCACGGGAAGTATTGGTGAAGAGAAGAGTTCACTATTTCATAATAAAAGATCATTTTATAATATATATATATATATTCATATATATATATTTATATATTTATATATATTTATATTCTAGGTTCGCTTTGGTTTTTAAATACAAATAACTTGTCACCGAATTAAAATGATTACATAAATTACGTTATTATTTTTATAATTTTTATTTTTGATCATTTTTCAAATTTAAAAATTTTCAAACCTCGTGACTGGTTCCTCTACGATTTTACCAAATTTCAGCTTTCTATCTCAATGAGAGGTACTAAAAAATTCTCTGTACAGATATATATATATATATACACACACATATATATTTAAACATACGGACACCACTAGACTTTTATTAATATAGATTTTCATGAATTCTGACTCTTTATCAAAGATAAGTTTCAAATACTTGGGAAGTATGTTGACAAAGGATGCTTACTGCATCAAGGAAATTAGGTAGAGTATCGCCGTGTTCAAGGAAGTTTTCAACAAGAAGAGGTTATTGCTGACCAGCAGGTTGAGTTTGGAATTGAGGAAGAAACTGATGGATTAAATTTCGGAGCATCGCGCTGTATGAAGCAGAAACTTGGACTCATACGAGGATGGAACTTTGAAATGTGGTGCTGGAGAAGACTTGAGAAGATCAGATAGGCAAAAAATGTGACCAATGAAGAAGTCCTAAGAAGATTTGGGGAGTAAGAGAACCATTTTGGATGTGATTCTTCGGTGCAAGGCAAAATAAGAAAAAAAGTCTGGGAGCTCAAAGAGGAAGCAGAGGACAGGGTGCATTGGTGGTCTGAGTTCGCTGACAAAAGAAATGGACCTGTTGTAAGACAAAACACCTAATAAGAATAGTAATAATAAAAAATGAGTAAAGTTAAGAACTAGGCTAAGAAACCAATCAATTTCAATAGAGGTTTGCAAAGGTTCTAGATATCGAAGTCGAAGGTCAAACATCCTTCGCCCTCAACGTTGACACCCACAATAACTATCATATTTTCTAATTATTTTGAAGAGAGATAAAATATTATTATAAATGGACTTGAGATATATCATTACATATGACACTCTTCAACATATTATCATTCTTAGAACAGCTACTAAACAATATTTTAATACCGACTAATGATTAAATGACATCGATAACGTAGGCATAGATAAATAATTTAGACATGTCATCACAAACAATATAGTGTGCTTTGTTTTATTCTTTCTTGAACCACGGGCTCCCGCGTCGCGCCTAAAATACCTCGCTCACTCTGCATCTGCCAGCGGACTCCCCACCGCTTCTTCGCGCCACCTTGGCCTCGATCAAGGTTCGAATCTCGGTCGGGTGCACTCAGAGGGGTTTTCCTCAACTGTTTTCCGCTCTCCCTACCCTCAAATGCGGGTACAATTCCTCTAAATATAGACTTCTTCATCCATAAAACCATTGGCATTATTAGTATACAAACTTATAACCCAAACAGGTAGTAAGACGCGGTGCTAAAAAAGAATATAGCTTTCAGAAATGCCATCATTGTACCTTGTATTTTTGACAAAATAATGACTTGTTCATCTAGAAATTTTCTAATGTTAATTTGTAGATCATGGTCTAGTATACTATTTAGCAATATGATGTGTTAAACCTACACACTCATGCCTTCCAACATTATAGGATATAACAGTTATGTTTCCATCTTAACCATCGGTCAAATCAGTTACCTGACCCGCTTTAAGTAAACCTAATCCCTTCCTATATGATCGATGAGATTCATAGCTTTTTGAAAACTCTATATTATATCGTTGTATATTATCTGACATGTTTTTGTATGTTTACTAAGAGCAGTTACACTTATAAACTTCCCAATTTTGCCATATTGGCTCTTCATGCATTCCATTTTCATTAGTTCCATTAACGATTAACTCGTTGCCTATAGAGTTCATTGGAGTAAAATTTGGAGGATACGTTTTTAAAATTTAACAAAAACTAGTGCGATAAAATTCTAAAATATAATTATGATTTATAATAGCACAAATCTACGTAAATTTCGCCGTATAGCTATCACTATGGATCAAACAATAGTAATGATATTTAGGGGGTCATTGATGGATGCCACTACCGAAATCTCACCAGGTAGTGTGTTTGTGTTGTGTGAGTTTTGTGTGTGTATGTGTTTTGTGTGTGTATGTGTGCATATATATAAATGTGTCTGTATAAATTGGATCATAGCAGTGCATTGACATTCGAAATACCTCATTGTATGCTTTATTTTCCACTAATCTAACCTAACCTAGCTTAACCTAGCCTAACTTTAACTAATATAACTTTGGCTAAACTCGCCTAACCTAATATAAGATAGCCTAGTCTAGCCTAACTAGCCTAACTAACCTAAACACAATCATATAAATCGCCACTATCCAAGTGCGGGTGGACAACGTCAACATTATCTGGATAATATTGACTTCATCCTATTTCGGACTTTACCTGTAGCACACAAACACACACGCATATATATATATACAAATAATCTAGCTGCATGTCTTCATTGAATAAACATTTATACGTCACCTCATTGCACCCTGTGCAAACTACCCATTACTGACATGAGTGGGGAACACTTGCTTCAGTGTTGAGCAATAACCAAAATACAAGGCAATATACCAACCCAGCTAACGAAATACTATTGGGACACTAGACGGAGAATGGAAGAGATCCAAGATCGAGAGCATTAGCAAACAATAACTTGCCGTTTGAATGGTAGCTATAGTAGAAGAACACAATTTGTTAGTTACTAAAGTTAATAAAACAACTTTACTATATTTATACATCAAGTCAAGATATCTTCAGCTATCACTTTTGATATATATATTATCTTATTATTATTATTATTATTAGCACCGCGTCTTACTACCCGCTCGAGATATGCGCACTTACACTAATGTGTAATGGTAGGGTGATTGTGAGATGAAATGGAGGAACTACAGTTTAACGTGGAATCCGAACCATGGTGGAGGCCTGGCATCACCCACATTTACAAGTTGTGATTAATACACGTCTTGTCAGAGGTGAAGAAAGGGTTTGGTAATCAAATAAATCTGTGCCAGGACCGAGGACTGAACCCCAGACCCCCAGCACAGAAGTCTGACATCTTACCCCTAGACCGCCAGGTCACCTGATATATTATCAATACTTATAAAATAACACAAATAGTATAGTGAAATGTTATCAAGAAATATAAAGAAATATAATTGAATTTTTAAAAACTATTTTTCCAACCAAAATCAGGATCTACAGCACCTTCTCCGACTCTCAAAAGTGATTTCAAAATGGTCGTCCACAAAAAATACCAAAATAAAAATGGTCACTTTACTCTAGAATAAACTAATGACTGTAGCTATTCAACTTCAAGGGTCCACATTAGATCGCAACTGAGTGTACAGATGAGCTGTGTCATTGAGTTGTTGGTGATATAGGTGAAGGTAAACTGGGCTTATAAACTTGAATTGAGTTTCAGGGCCGGGTTGAACAGGTAAGGGCCAGGGTCAGAAATCCGATTTGAAAGGCCCAGTTTATAAAGATTCTGTTTTAAGTGGGATGGTAATAAGGACTGCGAACTAAGGGAAATATTTTTGCAGTTCATATATCAAACAGTTCTTCTGCAAACTAAATCAAATATTTCTCCTGTATAAACATAGATTTTAATTGTTTTAAACATAATATTCTCAATAGTTCTTAAATATCTGGTTGTCAAGGGTGTTCTAGAATTTGATGAGAACTCTTTCTCAAGTTTATCATCATACTCACGACACATACGAGTATTTAAGAACTATTGAAATTATTATGTGTAGAAAATTAAACTTAAAGTTTTATTTTTATAAGGCTTCGTCAAGTATAAATTTATTAATTTGAATACATCAAGATTTTAATTGATAAAATTTTAATATCATTGCTAGCTTATAAAAACTATTTTAATTAATAATTATAATAATAAAGAGAGGATTTCTAATAAAAAACACAATTTTATTAATAAAGTTGTAATTTTAATACAAAAAACAATAATCAAAAAGTCACTATCACAATAAAAGTAATAAATATTTACATGGGTCTAGAATGTTTTAGTAGGTATTAATAGAAAACATGTGTATATTAATACAAATAATTTCTTACTGCACTAAAATTACTGGAGCGTTTTAGTTTTAAGACACTTACTTTTAACAGCACATGTAAAAGATGAGAGAGTTATTGATTTGGTCGTGTAGGAGATGGGGCGAGGGAAGTGTTAGAGCCAAAATTTATTTACAACATCAAGGTATATTGGTTTAAATATTGTTTGTTTTTTTCTAAGCAGGAGAGGGGGCCGATAACCCCCATCGCTCCCCTTGGATCCGAACTGGGATTGAGGTCACCCGAGCTTAGCCTGGTTCCCAGGAATACCGAGGAATAGTATACGGATAAACTGTGCATTACCCATCAGCTTTGGTTCCACCCAGGACCCTAAACAACCATGTTTGCGATAGACCACCCTGTAATTATACTAATTTGTACCCCTTTCATATGTGTAAAAAAAAGTCATGGATGAAGTGCATTTTTCTTTAAAGTATTGTATGTAAAATATTATTTTAATACTTCATACATGGAGAATTACGTGTTTTTTAGAACTGATGTCAATGAATTACACCATGACACTTATTTTTTCTTTCAAAAATCAACTCCGTAATAATAATAAAAAAATGACGCTAGCTCCCTCTACACACTAGGAAGCTAGCCTTCACAACATCCATCGCCAGGACTCTTTCTATTAGCTGGTTTTGGTTGATAAAGGGGTCGAAGAGGCAAGGGGTAGGTCATATATAAGCGCTTGTGCGTATGGATATATGGTAGTAATACAAAATAATAACAGTAGCGGTAATAGAGAGTAGTCACATAAATCTACACAGCACGGTACTCAAAGCATGGAACGTGTAATGTTACAGAGAAATAATCTGTAGTTCAGCTAAACTGTATAATATAAAATCATATCTTCAGTGCTGAAGATAAAATCCCTTTAATAAATCGTGTGCAACATTAAAGGTCTTATTTATTCAATTAAAATATCAGATTGTAAAACCGTATCATAATAATTGGCACTCGATCACGGGGCTATAAAAAACAATTATCTCACAATACAAATTCAGTACGCAATAATCGACGCCCAATCACGGGGCATAATAATACCGTACCGCTCTAATTAGTTCTCGATCACGGGGCAATTATAAGCTAACTAAACGGTATCACTTCAATCGGCACCCATCGTCGACGCGCAACGTTTCAATTGGCGTCCAACGTGGACCGATTAATTCAATAACTGAAACATTTTTAATTGGCACCGCATCGCGAGTCAAATATCAATTAATAATACCGTAACACTTCAACCATTCTGCTATGAAGGCCGTTGCCTCGGTATGTTGATCCACATTATCCATGGGGTTCCCCTTTTAGTCACCTCTTACGATGTATAAAAGGGATAAGTATAGAAACGCCATTCTATAATATTGGCAAGAAGAACTACATTGCTAGCGCACGCAGCGTTAGTTTCGCGAACTAAAAGATTCACAGGGGGACATTGCACTTGGAACACAAAGCATTTTATATTACGGAATGTTAATTAATCAATTCTTATATCGATCGAATTCAATCAACTGTGACTAAATCCGTTAGTTTATAGATAAACCGCGTTATAAAATGTAAAAACTAGAAAATCTATCTAAACTCTACTTCTTTAAAAGAAACGATAATTGCTAACAAAACTGTAATGGTAAATTTTACATATACTTCACACTTTCTTTTCTATGGACTTTACATCCACGCATGTGCATGCACATGACGTCATTGCATGCTGCTCCTAGCAATAATACCCTAAACTATTTTACGGGATCAGCTATTCCTATAAGAACAAATACTGGTTGGGCATAAACATACGCATTGTCAAGGTCCAAAGCATTACGCTCAAGTTTATAGTCTGCTACATTGAGAGGGGACAAATTTAACGGTTTATTTCTATGTTATTATGCGAGAATATATATCTGATGAATAAAAGTGTTATTATTTGAAAATAGTGAGGTATTATACCACACTTACTTGAAGAATCATTTACATTAAAGGATATATAATTTAATTTTACAGGTAATACTGTACAAATACGAATAACGTCTTTAACATATTTAAATAATTATGTAGTTATCATAAATGTTGTTTAGATTCTGCCAAGACTACACTTATATTTAAAGTTGGTTACTAGCTTTTATATTGGTTTTAGAAACCATAGGCTATTATATTAAAAGTTCGATAAATATAATGAATAAGGTATCTTAAAACTTGATCACATTTGTTTGAATGACAAACTTTTTGTAGTTGCCATAAGTTCAAACGATCACTTAGGTTATAGCCTATAGGTTTGTAGAAAGTATTATTAATTTACTTTAAAAAACAGATGGTTTTAATCTTTTATTTGGCTTTCAGAAACCATATTATGTTGAAAGTTCGATAACTATAATGAAACAAGTATGCTAAAAACTATATTACATTTGTTTGAATGACGTACTTTGTGTAGAAGTCTTACGTTCAAACGATAATTTAGGTTATAGGCTTGTAGGAAATACAGTAGCTATCTATTAATCCCTGATTTTAGTAGGAATTCCAATCTTTAAGGATTTATTTCGTACCAGAATACTATCATATATTAGTATTTTGGTAACCCTTCCTTCACCTCTGACAAGACATCTTGTGAATGTGAGGAATGCCAGTTCTCCACCGTGGTTCGGATTCCACGTTAAGCTGTAGGTCCTTCAATTCATCTCACAATCACCCTACCATTACACATTAGCGTAAATGCGTATAACCCGAACGGGTAGTAAGACGCGGTGCTAATAATAATAATAATAATAATAATAATAATAATAATAATAGTAATATTTTGGTAGGAGGAACGGCCATTTAGAATGTAAGTAGAATTTCCCTTCTGGAAGCTCTTTTATCCTACCCAAACACTACTACAGGGTAGGATTTTGGTACGAGATAAAGCCTTCCAAACGAGTTTCCTACAATAATCATCGAATATATTAGCCTACATCAACCTATTTAAAGGAAAATCTCACCAGTTTCGAACTTTGTTATGCTTTTACTAACACATTAATTTCATTTAACTAATCACAAATTGATATATCTCATATATTCAATCAAATTAATGAACGATGTCAAAATGCCACGTTTCCTTGTATAGGTGTAGGAGAGGAAGAAATGCCCAAAAATTTCCTTCTCTCTTCCACAATTGTATGCAAATGACAGCTCGAGAATTTCAGCCACATATGTCCATCTAGTTATATTATCAAGATCTATGCAAATACCTTATGAAACTGGACAATAGACTACTTTTCGTGCGAAAAAGCGAGAGTGCTGCGCTCTACACGGCCCGGTGTTTTGAACCGTGTGAATTAACGTGGACGGCAATGAGTAAATGATTTAAAACTTCCGTTTTTGTGTGAAACTATTACTATCGCAACTAATATAACCGGTGGTATCTGTGCAATATATAATTGCTATAACCACTGCAGAAAATTAACATTCTTATCCGTTGTAAGCGATAACACATATTTTAAAATAATGTATTTTGTTTTGTATTAATTGTGTATGTACGAGTATTAGGTATGATAAACTGACTATATTACATATAAAGGTCAATTTCAATTTGTTTTAGAATAATTTTGGAATAGAAGGAGGCAATGTAGAAACATACTTATGTTTTTAGGAAAAGGCTATAAAATTATTATTAATTTCATAGTTAATATTAATTGTATTATAATTAACAATAATTAAATTGTCTTCATTTTAATAAATTATAGTTATTATTAATTGTATAGCATGATTATACATAATTCACTTTTCATAGGTAGGAACTTACCTGACAACTAGAAAAATTATTATCTCTCTCTACTTTCACGTATTTATTCGTAAAGTCATGTGATCCGCAGCTCTCACTTCTTAAAGATATAATCAATGTTGACCGCAAACTTCTTTTTAAAAGACTCTCCATATGACAACTAAACTGCAGTAAACTAAAGTGTATGCACACAAAACCTCGGAATTCATGACGAAGATGTAGTGGGTCTTTTTGGAGCTGCAATAAAGGTTTAGGTGTTTAAAAATGATTAAATTTAAGGGCTGGTCTCCTCGTCTTTAAAGGATTCTGGTATTTAAAAATGAGTGTTCAAGAATTCAGGAGTAACCCTCAAAACTAAATATTCTAAATAAGACAATTATAAAATGAAGGTGTTTTCGACCCCTAGTTTGTTGGTGACTTTTAGGTCAAGTTTAGAATCCTGGCTGAGTGTATTGATGGTTTTCCACGCTTCCTTTAAGTTAATTTGGGTAATGTTTATATTTACTCTACATTCTGTCATCCTTACTCAGTACATTCTTCCCTACTACCCTATTAACGCAATTAGAATCAATGCGTGTACATTGAGCGAATGGAAAGATGCGGTTGGAACAAATAGTGGTGAAACGTCAGCTTTAATCAGTTCGAATAAGACTTTTTAGTTTCAAAATAGTTTGTTGTGGAAAATTTTGACTTTCAGAAGCCATGCTACCTCTTTCTCACCTCTGGGAATAGTTCTGGTTGATCTACCCATATTTAACATATTGTATATTAAATATTTATGAACCCACTTCGGTGGTCGCATGGTCTAATGCACTACTCTCGCAGTAGATTGGATTACCGATGACGGGGAGATCGTGATTCGAATCCCAGTCTATACTGAGGATGGTTTTACCTAAACAGTTTTTCAATCTTCCTCCACGCAAATGCGGGTACACTTGTTCTAATTTCTAACATGTTAGTCTAGTTATATAATTGCGTATAGTCACCAAACGTGGTGTCGTAATAAAATTAGTACACCTTAATATAATCTTATCTTAAGATTGCGAATTTTAAGCCGTCCCCAAAATTAAATTCTCCCTACGTCCATGACTCAATTTACAATAAATTCACTGATACTAAAATGACTGAGCGAGGAGGGGAATTCCTTATAACCCCCTTTAACTAATGTTCACAATTCCATACCAGACAGTTTTATAATGAAAATTAAGCTTTCTCCAATGCAAACAATTTTAGTGGATAATTAATATTTCAATCTCTGCCAAATTCGAAAATTCGCAAAGTTAGATAAACTCATTGAAATTATGTTAGATACAATTTTATAGCATGTTGGTAGTAGTGAGAGACCTCTGTAGTCATTAAACTTAGTTTAATCTTCCTTTTTTATATGGAACATAGCAATTCATTAATGTTTATTATTAGCTATTCACCACCTCCCTGCTGAAATTGAATCTACATCTGGAGATTTACAGTTCTTTAACTTCCTAAAAGCTTCTTTGATTTCACTAATACTTGGCTCTGGGGCTAGTAATTTAGCAGTATGGATTTCAACACCCTCACCCAATTCGGATCCTTGATGAACATTCAAAATATGCTGGAAGAGGTCTTTCCATTCATTCAAAACAAATAAAGTCAAACTAATATATGTTAATAGGAGTTTGGCAAATACTACCGGTTTGAGTGCTAAATTAACATAATTAATATTAATTATACGCTGTTGTATAATTGCTTGTAAGCTTATTAGAGAGATACATACTTGACATCGATTTGAATATTATATAGGTGGATGAATGAACGCTTTTATGTTGCTCCCGATGTCTTAAGAGAGGGAATTGAGGTCTTGGGCTGTAGATTTACACTAGCACGGACCTGCAAAATGCACTCGTGAAGGTTCCATGATATTAAATACAGTAGCGCACACTAGACCAGCACCAGCACGTGCCGTCACCAGTAGCGACCGTCAATGCAGTCCATGACGGTCGGGGTACAATCACGACCAGCAATTTCGGTCGTTGGTCGTGCTGGTACGGTAGAGTGTACGCTGGCAACCAGCACAGACCAGCAACATTTTCATACTTTGTCTCGGGTCTACTAGCGCTGGAAGCAAACACGACAGTAGTGCATGATAATGTGACTTGTCAACAAGTCTATTGTATTCTATTCTCCAGTGCAACAAGTCCCCAGGTATGATTACAAGTTTTTGTGAATAGTCTCACTATGAATGGGGACAAATTTATTGTTTCGGTTTAAAAGTACCCAGAGCTCTGGGATATGGGTCATCCATCCTACCATGACCAAACTCCGAGCCTCTCTTCGGGTGGCACTGACCTACGAAACCGTGTGTTCTGGAACTGTAAGTAAGGACGAATAATCTCCAAGAACTGGTTGAATTTAGATTGTGGCATTAGGAAATGCTGAACATATTTTTTATTTATATTTCTCCAAATCTAGATATAGATGGTGAAATTCACTAAGAAAGCTCATCTGATGGTTGATAGAATGTTCCTATAGCTATTTTTTATTTTTCCTGTCCTCTTCTTCTTCATCTCCTCCTCTTCCTCACACAACAGCGATCCAGTAAAGAGAACGTTCTCTTCACAGTGACACAGTTTCTCCATGTTCAAAGCAGTCATTAAACTAAACTAAAAAAAAAGAAGAGTATGTTAAATATTTTCATCCTAACAACCAGCACAAAAAGTTGCGTGTGAGTGCTGGTCCACGTCGGACAAGTGAGTGGAGTCATGCAGGTTGCAAGTTCGTGCTGGTCCGTGCTGGTCCGTGCTGGTCAGTTCAGGTGTAGTGTGCGCTATCCTTAACACGAAGACTACACATGACTTAGTCTAAGAGTTACGGGTAGAATACCTTTAAGTAAGTGCATCCGCTGTAGCAATGATACTCTAACACCTTTTATCAGTCGGTAGCATGTATGCTTTCTGTGCTAAAGGTCCCGGGTTTGATTCCCAGCATTACAGAACAAGTTTTATTGGTGAAATGTGGGTTTACCCATTCACTGTGTTGAATTGACGATCGGGGGCTGGGTGTTGTGTCTTTTATAGTTTTAAGTTATTTTAAAAATCGTGTACTGATATACTCAGCCGGTAAAGAAAGTGCTCGTTAAATATCTCAAATAAATAATAAAATAACTTAGCAATGAGATATTGTGGAAAACCACATTTCTATTTTCATTCGAGGAAACTTATCTGACTTATAGAAAAAAATAATTATATTGGTCAGCTCTTCTCACTACTTGTTCGAGTTATACGCTTTAGAAAAGTCTAGAGCTCTTTTCACGCACCCCCCGTTTGCCCTGAAAGGTAGCAGTCTTACCTTGATGGATTACACTATGACCATATCTTATAAGCTTCACCATAGTCGAGTAATAGCAGGTGTGCTACCTCCAGTGGCGGCTCGTAGCTAAAATTAGTGGCGGTGCTGCTCCAGAAAATGTTAAGCCTTTGTTTTAAAATTGTGTAAAAGGAAAAAAAATGTATAAAAAGAACATTTATTCAGGAGCTTGATAAAATCTAAAAAAAAAAACATGTTTAACTTACTTTAATCTAAATTGTTACAGCTCAAGCTTGATCTATTCATTTAAAAATAAAATCCATTCATCTTGTTTTAATTTGCGCAAAAAGTTCAATAATTTTCTCCTTGATCTCTGAATGACAAATGAGGACATTTTTCTCCATTGAAAATACTGCAAGCACATTTAGTCTTTCTGTTAAATAAAAGAACAGACAAAAAAAGAATCAAATAGAATAGCTGGAAGCAGAATAATAATCTGATTCTACACTTTTATACACTCTATCACATTCAAGAATATGGTACACGGTTTTTAAGCACAACACACGCTGAGTAAAAATAAAACTTCCTTCCACCATCACTCCAGAGCCGGCACTGCGAGAGCAACAGCGCTCTCTCTACCTAGCAGCCCCGCCTTCCTCCCCACCCCCTTCTATTTGTGCATACACACAACAGTCAAACACCACGTCGCTGGCACTGTAAAGCACACAGTTCAATACAACGATTTTCGTATCTTTTTCATAAACTGTTTAATGATATCGATTTTTCCTGTCTTTTTAATATTCGCGATCATATTTTAAACTAAATATATTAATATTTCTTCTTTTCAGTTAATAAAGTAAAGTCATCTTTTCTATACTACGGCCATGTTTCTTTTTCTTTTATTTTAACCGCACGTGTCAGAAACAAGGTTTTTACTTCCGTGTTGTAATGCGCAGTAAAATAATAGCAGGTGCAGAGAAGCGCGTCTGTTTTCTTAAATGCGAGCTAAATTTAAAACTAACCCTATTGGTCGATGGAAAGAAAGCAAGGAGTGGTCTGGGTTCGAGGGTGTGAATTACGGGGTTCACACGGCTCGACTCGAGAGGACGCTAGCTTGTTAGACGCGGCCATTCTACTCTTCTACGGCAGACGAGATGGAAGTGTTTTACAACATTAAGTGGTGGTTTATTTTATTTACAAAACAACTTAAGGGCAAATAAAATTGTCGTTGTGACAGCAAAACACAGTTTTTCTCATTTCTTGGGCAGATTTATCTCAACATCTAGTCCAATATTTATTGTTTAAATTACATGTTTTACAATTGGCGTACTCAACGAGGGGCAGTATTTAAGGCTTTTACAATTGGCGTTCCAATGAGGGGCATCCAGCTTCAGTCTTTTACAACTGGGGGATGGCTACTGAAGTATTGACATTAAGCTTAAGGAATATACATTGTACTACAAAAATAAATAAGGAATTAAAGAAAAAAAGGACTCATTGTATTAAATGTTATCGATAATATCAAGTGGAAATAGGGGGTGCTGCAGTTCCGCAGTGCCTATACACGAGCCGCCACTGGCTACCTCACAGAATAAAGGAAGTGGACATCAAGTCATGTTATCTGGAGCTGTCACTTTTGATAGATATTAGTAATGGGTCTAAAATAACACCAATGATATTGTAAAATGTTATCACTGTCGACAGGGAAAAAAAAAGGTTTACATTATCTTCTTACCAGCATTATATTATAGTCATGGAAATTGTGATAGTATCCATTCCAAACTATTATTCTTGCCTTGTCTGACGCGGGCAGCTGATCCAGAGCATCACAGTTTTTTGTTTAACACCACGTCCTACCTGTTCGGGTTATACGCTTTAGTGCTAATTAGGCTAATGGATTAGGAATCGGGTAGGTGAAACTTAGAGAAAGCGAGCTCGCATTTGTGTGGAGGAAGAGTGGAAAACCATTTAGGAAAACCACCCCAAGTTCACCCGACCGAGATTCAAACCTTGGTCTCCCCGTCCTTGGTAGTCTAGCTCAACACGACTAACGCGTTAGTTAACTACGCCACCGAGACGGGTACGTCACAGTTCAAATGGCTTTAAATTTTGGACGGATACAAACATTTTCAAAATGCTCCAAGTCGAAACTATTGAGACACGATCGTGAGAGCTACACGGACTACATGGAGGTGATCCAACTCTTTCACATTCAGGGAGCGAGGGACGATAGCAAACAGATGTGAAGTTTGGAGGTGCAGCAAATGGGATCTGATTAAGGGCTGTATTACATTGTCATATCTGTTTGATCAATATAAAAAAAAATAGTCAAAGATTTGACGCCGTATTTGATAAAAGATATGTTATAACACTACATAGCATTTCTTTAAAAGTTTCCAAAATAAATATTACTAACAAAAGAAGGCCTACCCGGGATTGCCTGGGGTAACCACGCAGAAAAAGTTATCTTCATATTATTTATTCTGACCCAGGTTTAGTGAATTTAAAACTTCTAATAGAAAATTTAAAATTCAAGTTTTGAAGTGCACATGTTGAGCAATATTTTATTTATTTTGGCCAAAAACATATTTTTCTTAAAAACTGCAAAAACCCTGCCCTTGACTCGCTTTCTCTAAGTATCCACCTTAACGAGCTGGAACTCAAGTTAATTTCTTCATTTAATCTACCATGCAACCAGGGCCGGCTCTACAGGCGCGAGTTTACAACACGTGCATTTGCACGCGGAGGAAAGTTTCGGAGGGAGGCAAAAATGTAAGAAATAAAAAAATAATATGAGATTAATTGATTGAAAATATGTTTTCATTTATTCATTCCCTGTCAGAGTCTTTCTCCAAATCCCCTAAGATAACATTATTTTCAAAAGTTGGTAACTGGTGACCTAGCGGTCTAGGGGTAAGGTGTCAGACTTCTGTGCTGGGGTCCGAGGTTCAATCCTCGATCCCGGCATAGATTTATCTGATTGACAAACCCTTCCTTCACCTCTGACTAGACATGTATTAATCACAACTTGTGAGTGTGTGGACTACCAGGCCTTCACCGTGGTTCGGATTCCACGTTAAACTGTAGGTCCACCATTTCATTTCACAATCATCCTACCATTATACATTTATACATTAGTATAAGTGCGTACAGCCCGGACGGGTAGTAAGACGGGGTGCTAATAATAATAATAATAGTAACACTTGGTAACTCATCATTCTACACTGACGAGATGGCTACATGTCACAGCTGATGAATCCATTTTACGCAGTGATAAGAGTTTTTATTTCTGGTTTTGCTTGTTTTACGAAAATGCATTGCCTCGGTGATTACGAAACAATACTTTTTTTTTATTACTAGGTTCTAGAACAAGTTTTAACCTGTAGATAGATATTAGTAGTATGTCCGATAAAAGTAAACAAATTATTAAAATTTATGAAAACAGGTTAAAAAAGTGTGTTTTTAAAAACTTAGTCACTTTTACCATTTTCATTTCAATAGATATTTTCGTTTTCTTTTAATTCCACCAGAATATAAAATACAGTTTAAAACTTTTAAATGGTGATAGGTTTCACTAAAACAAAAAATGTCGAATTTTTCAATTATGTATTTTTTTTAATATTCTAGTAAATATTATAAAAACTAAGTGAAATTTCTAGAAAATATAAAAGAGAGCACAGTGTACCACTATGGAATCAATCGCCCCACGTTGGGCATCCATTGAAACACTACGGATTAATTCCCTTATAGGTGACCTGGCGGTATAGGGGTAAGATGTCAGACTTCTGTTCTGGCGGCCGGGGTTCAATCCTCGGTCCCGGCACAAATTTATCTGATTACCATACCCTTCCTTCACCTCTGAAAATACATCTTGTGAATGTGGAGAATGCCAGGCCTCTACCGTGGTTCGTATTCCACGTTAAACTGTAGGTCCTCCATTTCATCTCACAATCACCGTACCATTACACATTAGCGTAAGTGCGTATAACCCGAACGGGTAGTAAGACGCGGTGCTAATAATAATAATAATAATAATAATAATAATAATTATTATAATACTTTAAAGAAAAATGTCCTTCATCCATGACTTTTCATATATTTTAGATTGATCTGAATCAATATCATTACAACAATTGTTGATATTTTCCGGGAGAACAATTTGATTTTTCTAAACTTTTCTTCCTATCTCACTTTGTTTTAGATCCGATGAGATTCTATGAGATATATTCGCCATATTATTTATTTTAAATGTTAACAAAAAAAATATCAATGTTTAGATAATCAACTTTTTTTAATTTTCAGAAAAAACTATCGCCATATTTTAGATTATAAAATGTATTTTTTTTTCCTGTGGGCGAGAAAGTGCCCGTTTAAGTTTTCGCACAGGGCACCATAAACCCTACACAGCCGGTTTCCGGTATGATTATATTAATTTGTTAAACAACTATGAACTATAGATCCTCGCCCGAGTCGTGTTTAGCTCGACTGCTGAGGACGGGGAGATCGAGGTTCGAATCTCGGTCGGGTGAACTGGGGGTGGTTTTCCCTAAATGGTTTTCCACTCTCCCTCCACTCAAATGCGGGTTCACTTCCTCTAATTCAACCTTCCCAATTCATAATCCATTAGAGTAATTAGTATTTAAAGCGTATAACCCGAACGGGTAGTAAGACGCGGTGCTAAATAATAATAATAATAAAAAAATTATAGATCCTAATTTTGAACTAAACCCATCGAATAAAAGTCTAGTATGTAGGCATATTTAGATTCGAAATTTCGAATCGAATCTGAATATTCTCTGTATTAAGGTTTAAATCTTCGAATCTTGTTAACATTCCAATTGGGATTAAAAATTTCGAAGGCTTGTACAGGCTTAGTGTATTTCCTTTAAATTACCTTCAAATTTTACCCCATTAGATTAAGTCATTAATATTCTTGACGTTAAGCCTAAAGTATGATTTAGATAGGAAGCAGCTTTATGTGGCGTTATTATAAAAATTGTTGAAAACAATTTTCATATGTTTATACGCCAATTGATTGGGTTTGAAGCTGTCACCTTTGATATATTGTATAAATACCTAAGAAATAATACTGATAACAAACTAAAATGAAATCAATATTGGTAGCAAAGCTATGTGATTATTTTCTAAAAGTGTCTTCCTACCAGAATCCTACTATATATACTAAGAGTTAAAGCCCACAAAGTATCAAAAGCTCGCATAGCAAGGCTATCTTCTCTAAGTGTTACCTTGCTAACTTGGCAGGCCTCTGGATAGGTCAAGAAACTGGGTCACTCAACCTACCTCAACCAAGCTGAGAGGTCGTCGTTGTTGTACATAAAGTTAGGCCGCCACATTCTCCAATTAGGTTCAAATTTATACAGCCGATCTTGCTAAGTTTGTGCTTATATTTGCCCAAAATTCAGAGTTTGTGCTGTTAAAGTACCTGAAATATACGATTTTAATGTGGCGGGCCAACTTGATATCAAGTTAACCCACCATATCATAATCGTTACAATAGGCGTAATTTGACAGCACACACGCTGAATTTCGGGCACATATGAGCACAAACTTGGCACAATCCATTACATAAATTAAAACTTATTTGGAGAATGTGGCGAAATAACTTGATGAACGCTGTATATCCATCCCTTGAGTACTAACTTCAAGGTCGACTTGATGAACGCTGTACCTCCATCCCCTGAGGATCAATTTCAAGGCCAACATGATGAACGTTGTATTTCCATCCCTTGAAGACCAATTTCAAGGCCAACATGATGAGTATTCATTTTATACGAATACGTAGGCCTACTAAATACCCTTTGTGTTATGAATGAAAAAGGTTTACTTTAGAAGGAAAAAATATACCTAAGGTGTCACTTTCACAATAAACTAGACTGACAATGACGGAGACATCGGGGTTAGAATCCCTATGGGGTGTGTTGGGTGTGGATTTTCCTAAATAGTTTTACACTCTCCCTCCACGAACATTTGGGTACACTTCCTCCAAATTAAACCTTCCTCATCCTTAACACAAAACTGGAATTAGTACGTATGCGTACAATCCGAATGGGTATTAAGACGCGATGCTTAAAAAAAACAGTGAAAGCCTTAGATCACATGATCTGGCCTATGAACATAGTCAAATTTGTTTAAGTAGGCCAACACTTTTTAACTGCCAAAGTGTCTTTCTATCTAAAGAGACCATACTTGTGTGGTAGCGTGTTTCCAAACATCAATATTACTAGTATCCGGCCCCGTGGTTTAGTGGTCAGCGCACCTGGCTAAGATTCTAGGGGTCCCCGGTTAGATTACCGGCTGGTTCCTTGGGTATTTTTCTCTTAAGAGGAAGTATCATAAAGATCACCAGGGGTTGGTAAATTAGGTTTAAATTAGTTTAAGATTACCTTTGGCTCCACAAATCTTCATAATCATGATCATCACATCATCCCATTGCGGGTGTGACGTGTAAACAACGTCCATAGATGAACCTTGGGTGACGTTCTATGTCATCAGTGACTAATAGTCTACATACAGGCGGCTGAGCTGGATTCCATGTCCAGCCCGGTCAGTAGTGCCATACGATAAAAACAAAACTCTACTAATGACGCCCTCCCTGTATCTTAGGTTCTGTATCTCGTGAGCTCTAATTTGAAAGATCGTATAAAAAACCTGCGTATTCTACAGTTTTTATAAATTTTATAGAATATATACTAATGGGATGGCCATGCTGTGCTGGAATGTGTGTTAATAGCTACCTAATTATTTTCACTGTTACTGGTACCAACGATCACGCAGACAAAGACGTTGGCCTGGTTTTGTCCCACTAGCTAATGGGAAGGTTGGTGCTGTCAGATATGACACAACAGCTGTAAAATCAACAACACAGCTGTCATATATGATCAATCAGTTGTCTACTATACTGTTTCCCAGTCAGTAAAACCTTTACCAACTGATCGATGGACATTGGAATCAATTTTCAACAGTATAGAAAATTATTCACTTTAAAATGGGATTAGATTTTTTGGATAAAATGACGCAGTGATGGATGGTCTGGTGTTTGTCTGTAATGGAATTAAGGAAGGAAAAAATTGACAAACTTCCAGAACATTGGAACTAATATCTATCATGAGTGCACTAATAAATAACAAAAGTGTATCCTTTTGTTTGTTTCAATTTGTCATCCAGTAGCTTAGTCGTCTACGCAAAAACTGAGGCTTGCAAATAATTTTAAAACATAATATTTCAAAAGTAAACTATCACGCTTATTACTTGATGACAAGAAGGATATACACGAATAAACTTACTACTGCAAATATTTATTACTACCCTTCAACGATGAATACATAGTCTTGGGCGTTAGAGTATTTATTAATAAATAATGATTCAACTTTAATATATAGACCTATATGGTAGTATACAAATCCGTTCGAGTTATACACTTAGGTAATAATTACAGGAATGAGTTTTGGTATTAGAAAGGTAATATTTAGAGGAAATGTACCCACATTTGCATTGAGAAAAGTAGGAAAACCAATTTGTAAAAACCAATATCAGTACAACCGAGGGAAATTTGAACCTCGATCTCTCAATTATAGGCATTTAGTCTACCTCAAGAGTAACGCTTTAGACCATGCGGCCACCGAAGCAGGTAATTTTATTATGATTGTTTAAAAAAAAATTGTACTCGAGATTTTGATAAATGTCGACGTTTCATGATCGACTGAATCCAAAAAAGTTGTTTTCGAAATGTCGTCTGTTACTCGAACTAGAGCCGAAACGATTTTATCGATTGAGGTAAAACTTGATTTTAACGAAATTCCCCAAAGGGAGTTTTGAAAATAGATATCTTTCCCTAAAAATAAGGGTAGCTTACTGAAGTACCAAAGGATAAAAGATTAATTTTCTAGAACTCGGCTTTAACCATTTTTTAATTAAAATTCGTATATTAATACTCTTTATTTTTTAACACAAAAAACAAAATGGCACATTTTATTTTTCCAGGAAAATCACTCTTAGGGTACTTCACATGTACGGATATTTCCAATTTTATATCATATCTGCACAAATAATTGAGATAAGCACCCGAACAGGTAGTAAGACATCGTGTTAAAAAGAACAACCAGTTTATGTTTATGCAACAAAGTATATTATATAATTTCTCGAAATTAATTAGATAATTTCAAAGAAAAAACATATGCAACCTTATCTTTTAGTTATATATTTGTTAATTTTTGTTAGTTAAGTCATGTGTGAAAAATGTATATAAATTATTGACAGTATTTGACATGGGAAACAACTGATTAGCAAGATATTACGTGACATTACGACTTGTACGACCTATTTAATTATTATTGTTAATACTAACTAAAAAAATTCTTGAGGGGGGGTCCGTGCACCCCCTCTGACAAAAAGGGCTGGGGAGGGGAGTATAGGAAAGAGGTGGTGGCATCAGGGGCCTTGATGACGCAGGTAGAGGTATAGCCCGGAGTTAACGAGCAGGTGATTGAGAGGACGGCCGCCAGTCTTGTGGAAAGCCTGAACGTGACAAGTTCGTGAACTAAAGTATTTCTGTTCGCGGCTATCGCAATCGTCATCCTATAGTCATCTCTAGAGGATTTCATTTCATCTCTCTTGAGGATCTTACAAAATATCTCTGGAGGACTCTATTTCATCTTTCTGGAGGACCCTATTTCATTTCTTTGTAGGATACTATTACATATATATCTGGAGGACCCTATTTTATTTCTTTAAAGGATCCTACTACATAAACCTGGAGGATCCTACTACACCAACTCTCCCGTGGATTCAAAATACATTCGACTACATAGACAGAGGCGAAAGGAAACAGCTGACGAAATAAGGTACAGTGGCGTAGATTTGACGTTGGTGTATCCTATTTTAATTTTGTTTTTAGTCTATACGTTTGAGAACAAGAGGTGTTTTGATTAATCTACAGGCTACCGATGAGAAAAGTAATTTGAGGAATTGCATCCGCTTTCAAGAGGAAAAAGGATGAAAAAATCACAATGATAGTTCATATTTAAAAAACTACTCCTTGTACACCCGGCGGATATAGTAACCCCGTCCCCATCACAGAAATTCAAGTGTATTGTGAGACTGACGCCTAAGACCATGTGACCACTGATGGGAGTACTTTATGCGTCTTTTGGGCTCTAGTTAGGTTTCTTACTGATGTTTAACGCACATATTCTAAATCTACTAATTATTTCTTGACACGACTTACAAACAAACTCAGCCTCAAGCAGCACCTATATTGAACAGTGGTCGTAGTCTATCTAAGCTATGACCTTTGGGACAAGGAGTCCCGTTGCCCAACTGTTATGCACTGTTACACACTGCAACTAGGTCGGCAAGATGGAATAGTAATTTTCATAAGCGTTTCTGAAATACAAGTCTATCTACAGCTAAGAAATTCTTTGCCGGCCAGTATCAACGAGCCCACGGGATGGTGCCAAGCCTCGAACCACTGGTTGAGAAACCAACCAAACATCGGGTCTCTCCGAAAGCCATCAGCAGCCCGTGCCACGGAAACTCGCTCTGCCAATATGGACAAGGTGTACGCTGGGTGCAATAGAATGCCATCACCCGCTTCGGTGGCCACATGGTCTAAAGCGTCTCTCTTGCAATTACTGTATTTACAAATATGGGGGGATCAGGGTTTGAATCTCGGTTGGGTGTATTGAGGTGGGTTTTCCCTGAATGTTTCCCACTCTTCCTCCAAGCAAATGTGGGTACAATTCCTATAAATACCACCCTCCTCATCCCTTACATAATAACATAATAAGTACATATGCGTGTAACCTGAGTGAGTAGTTACACGCTTTACTATAATTATTTTATGTAATATTTACAGACAGCCATATCCTAGGAACATTTGGGAAATAAATAGTCTGAAACCGGTCCAAGGCTAGGGGTGAATCTCTGATCAAGGATATAGGAGTTCAAACCCGGGAGGGGGCGAGAAATGTTTGTTGGATTAAAACAATAATTTATGACATTTTCCCAGGCGAATGCAACTTTTAAAAAGGCATAAACTTTAATAATTTTGGCAACAATATGTTTTAACCTGTTCAATTTCAGGAACACTTAATTTTTATAATAATTGTATCTTACTACCCATCCGGGCTATCAGCATTTATTTACGTTAATAGGATAGGGGTGAGGAAAGTAGGACTCAGAGTACACCTGACCGAGATTCAAACCCGTCCCTAGCGAACTAAACTAAACGAGCGTGACAGGTGCCTACCGATGCAGTCGTGGTTCCTTTATTGTTTCCGTGCTAAATATCCATCCCTTAACGACGGAGAAGACTCTATTAAATAGACCCCTCAGGAAGATTATTTCGTGCCAAAGCTCCATTTCCCGTATCAGTGTGTGAAGAGCATACACACGATTAAACATCCTTTAAAGACTGACGTTCTAAAAATGTAAAAATATAGTAAGTTAAAGGACTCCACACACCAACGCGGTGGTGGGCACGGTGGCGGTCAGATGTAGCCTATGTTATCCAATGGACGCGCACGGACTGGCAGCGGACAGGTGGACAACACCGCGGCCAATGCAGTGTTCTACCTCGCGGTGGTGTATTTTATCCATTGGAAGCGCACCCACTGGCGCGGACAAGCGGGCAATATCGTAGCCAATTCAGTGTTCTACCTCAGGGGGGTGGTTAGTTGCTGCATCTCGAGTTTGACTCCTGCCCACGTCCAGTTTTGTTCAGATTTTACAATTCACAGTGAGCAGTGTTACTGAAAGACTAATTGACATTGTAGCGCTACATACACCTAGGAATACCTTGGCGACTGGAAATTCTAATGGGAGTCACAAAATGGGGGATTTGTCAAACATTTCCGTCGAAAACATATCGAAGCCTAAGAGATCTAGAAGGCTAAAATTTTTCTGACTGGTAGCCTTTGCCCCCAAAAAGTGCGGAAATACTTAGTGGTTGAAAATACCAAGGAGGCCCCCAAAATGGGTGGATTTTAAACAAACCAATGTCTAGACCATCTCAAAGCTCATAAGACTTAGGAAATTGAAATTTTTCAGGCAGGTAACCCTAACCAATAAACATGTAAAAATACTTGGTAACAGAAAATTCCAACTGGCGACCCCTGCAATATTTTTTTTAGAATTAAAGTTGAAGAAATCTTGAAGCACAGATGACTTAAGAAACCCAAAGAATATTCGGGCAGGTATCACCCAACTCAAATATATATTGATGTACACTCCGTCGAGATTGAAAGGTAGCAACTTCTAATTCACTGAACCCGCAAGGTATGATACTCCTCCACACATAACTGTAGGTTATTTGCCTAAATAACGCCCAACACCTAATTTATAGAAGGCCTTAAGTAATTAAATTATTTCTTGACTGTTGGGAAGGAGTGATGGGGGAGGGGTTATGTCTTTTAGCGATGTCAGAATGGTTTGATTTACTAAATTAATTTTACTTTATCGTTCTGATAGTGATAAAATCAATAACTAATATTTACATATCAAGTTAATTAATTATGTTTTCTCTCATTAACATAAGGGCTAGTATTTTTTTTAGCTGTTAAAAGTTTAACCACGTCAAACGTTATTTGGGCACTGTTACCCACATTGATTGGTTTTACATGGTAACATAAAGCAAGTCTCCCCTTTTCCAAAATCTGCATTACTGTTTATAGCCAATTATAAATTTATTAATGATTAATTATTATATTCCACACATGTAACGTAAATAACATATTAGCTCTAAAATATTTTTACTTTATTTGTATAAAGCTGAGTTTAAAAAAAAACTTCTGTAATTTAAGGGTCCCAATCCTAATTTAAAATATTTTATATGTTTTCCGGGTGGACAAAAAATAAATATTGATAAGATCTCATCCATTGGACATATTTTAATTATAAAAGTGAATTTATTTGTTTCTTCAAAGTTATTATGACTGTGTATAACTTTGTGAGAGCATAGTTCAATTCCATACTTTATTTAATGTTACCATAGCGGCTATAATAAAACTATATGTAAAACGCTTTAATTAATACTTTGATTAAGTAAAGGTGTGTTTATTAAGATTTGTGATGATTATTATCATTTTATAATACATTTAAAGTATAATGTTAACTGTGATTATTTTTGTCAAATCTGTTTTTTACTAAATCAATTCTGGAAATCCAAACAATAAAACTGGCCATGTCGTAGGCAAGTAATAATACCATCTCAGAGTGAGGAGATTTAAATAATAATTTAAAAGCAAGGATAAATATTGTTTTGTTTTACTAGCTTAAAACCACTTTACATTATATCTATGCTTTTTTAAGGTTTGGAATATAATTATATTTAGGCAAAAATATATTGTAGTTCTGTACTATATTTAAGAATATCTGTCTATAGCCAAGGATACCTGTAATCTCACAAACTATTGGGGTGCATTTATTTCTATTCATTATGATGTCTACTAAGAGAGGATTTCGCATACATATAGTCAGGGTTTGATTTTCTTTTAAAGATATGGCCGGATTTATTAACTCTGGAACCATTCAACCAATTGCGGTGTGGTTGTTACTTTTGTACTGGATAAATATCCAGGCAGGCTTTAGCATTATTTGTGTATAATCAGGTGTTTCGGTGTGAGTCCCGGTGAAGACCCAGCCGAATGTTTGTATACATTTATGGAACAACACAATTACTGTGGGGTAGTTTTTATTATTCTGTAGAGTATTTATCCAAGCATTTTTTTAGTATAGTAATTATAATTGCGTGTATTGGTGTAAGTCCCAGTGAAGTGCTAGCTGGATATTTGTATATATCTATAGAACCACTTAACCGCTTTAAATGTAGGTTATTTTATTTTGTAGAATATTTATTCAAGCAAGTTTTAGCATCATATTCTGAAAATTGAAAAACGACACCCAGACACGGGAATCGAAACCGGGACCTTCGGCTTAGTACTCCAATGCTCTTACCACCGAGCTATCCAGGATTCGTCCCGTGCCCATGGTCATTCTTCACTCATAGTTTAAGGCAGAGTCTAAGATGGACGTGCGGAAGTCGTCAGCTTATAAACATGTGATTATCAAAGATCACAGCCATCAGACAACGCAGCCATTAGCGACTCGGTAGTTGACCTATTTCCAGCCATTCGACAATTATATATATAATTGTCAATTATATATATAATTCCTGTCAATTATATATATATATATAATTGTCGAATGGCTGGAAATAGGCCAACTACCGAGTCGCTAATGGCTGCGTTGTTTGATGGATGTTATCTTTGATAATCACATGTTTTTAAGCTGACGACTTCCGCACGTCCATCTTAGACTCTGCCTTAAACTATGAGTGAAGAATGACCATGGGCACTGGACGAATCCTGGATAGCTCAGTGGTAAGAGCATTGGAGTACTAAGCCGAAGGTCCCGGTTTCGATTCCCGTGTC
>CABEEJ010004910.1:36087-57109 GCA_901482245.1 Timema douglasi
GAATTTAACCTTCTGGCTGATCCACAAAATCCATTATAGCTAGGCCTGTCAGTATTTCCAGGGACTCACAACAAAACACCTGATTAAACTAATGTTAATACCTGCCTGGATATAAAAACTACGTAAGCCTAGTTGAAAAAAAAATTACACTGCAATCGCTTATGTGGTTATAAATATCCTAGATAAAATATACACAACATCCATCCGAAACTTTAACAGGGATTCGGTGACCTGGTGGTCTAGGGGTAAGGTGTCGGACTTCTGTGTTGAGGGTCCGGGGTTCAATCCTTTGTCCCAGCACAAATTTATCTGATTACCAAACCCTTCTTTCACCTCTGACAAGACATCTTGTGTATGTGGGGAATGCCAGGCCTCCACCGTGGTTCGGATTTCACGTTAAGCTGTAGGTCCTCCATTTCATCTCACAATCACCCTACCATTACACATTAGCGTAAGTGCGTATAACGCGAACGGGTAGTAAGACGCGGTTCTAATAATAATATTAATAATAATAACTAATACTGCACTGAAGCCCTTATGATATAAAGTTCTTGTATGTACCATTAACCGGCCACCCTCTCATTATTAAATCTTACAGCAATGTTTGTAAACCATCGTTCCACGGGATCGTTGGTTCCGTTCAACAAATTGATTGAGGTTGTACTTGTATTTTAGCAGTCCGTATGAGAATGATTGTTACTTATTTTTACCATCATCCCGGGAAGCCCAAGGATATCTGCTGTCACTGTTTTCCTGTTATATAATAGGTCATGCTTGCTTGGTTTTCTCTCTCCACAGACTTGGGAAATATATCTATCTCCTCACTGTGTACGTCGTAAGAAAGCTGATTATACAATGGATATAGATAATCTAATCAACTGTAGCGTTCTAAAAGCTATTGGGATGCAAGAAATCCAGTATCAGGGCCATTAGCAAAAAACCAACCAAACAATTTTTTTAGATTCCTTAAATTGAAAAATGACTCCTGGACACGGAAATTGACTTTGGGACCTTTGGCTTAGTAAATCAAGCTCTAATCACTGAGTTATCCAGGAATCATCCTGTTACCTTCACTAATATTTTAGGGCAGAGACTGTGACGAGCTATCAGATTACTCCGCCACCTTCGACTCAGAAGGGTTTAATACAGCCAATAGTGCAATGACTCCTTTTAAGGAATAGGATAGTTAGATGCGGCTGTAACTGTAACCAAAAATATATTAGCTTGGATATTTAATCCATCAAACAACTTTTGTTAAAATCAATTTGGTTTTTAAATAAATTCACATTAAAAATTATTTATTTTTTACTCAGTAGTGGGTCAAAAAAGTATATATTCCTGTAAGAATCAAACGACTCTTATAAACTTTAATTATGTTTTTGTGGCATTTATTTATTTACTTATATTCTCACTAGTGTGCTTGTATGTAAAATGAAACCGAACCTAAACACGTAATCATTCGTTGATCACATTAAAAACTGTCATAGCTGATTAATATAAACTATAATTACAAAAATGAAAGCATTAAAGGTGAGCACATAGTTTTATAGCTAGGAACTGGTCACGAAATAAAGTTAAAATCTATATTTGCCCCAAATTAGTCCTCCTATGGCAAAATCTGGGCTTGTTGCTCAACCGCTGTACGCCTTCATTTGCACCAGATAATGTTGTCAGTCCGTCAGTTAGAAAACTGTCTTACGGTTGTTAGTGTTATCTGTCCACTCCCTGCTGTTTTGTTGATTAATATTAAATAAATGGCTCAGTTGTCCGTTTCGCTCAGTAAGCAAATGGACAAAGGCTTCAGTATCATATTGTCTGGTTTGACAAATAAGGAGAAGGCTATGGTTTAAATCCTGACGGGATATTTATGTTATGTGTTTATAAATAGTTTCCCAATATCCCTACACGTTAACGCTGGTACACTTTCTTTATAAATTATACCATACTTATCCCTACCTTGTATTATATGCGGATAGCCCGGATGGGCAGTAATACTTGGGGTAAGAATGGGTAATGGCGGTAAATGCGAGTGTTGGTTCTCGGTCATGTTTGTGACGTGTATTTTACCAGCGCAGAGCCTATCGTCAGAAATTACACATTTCCCACATGACAAAGTTCGGACGACCTCGCGTGTTAGAAACATTTGAAAAAATAAGAAAAGGAAGTGAGTTTCCTGCCACAGATGTCACACGATTGACAACCTCCTCACTAACCATAGCTCAAAGAGCCTTGGATGCGTTTGACAGCGCTAAGGCTTGCAGTTTAGGATATACCTTTAGATTTGGTCCCCACTAGCGGTGAGGGTGAGAGGGGTCAAAACCCTGTCTTGTGCACTGGGAGTGACTCTCATATACATCCACGTTATATGGGGGCATATCCTCAAAACAAACCTCATCATCCTTCTCACTTAAATTTAGTCTAGCTTGAATAACAATAATCATGATGGATGATCTATGGTTGTGGGAGGAAGAGAAGAAAGAAAAGGGATAAGAAGAAGAATGAATGTCGACTATTAGTGACAATTAAAGCTTTCACGGGTGAGGCAAAATGTTCAGGATCAGGGTCACAGGAATATGATGGGGTAGGAGCAGCTAGTCCTTCCTAAAAATATATATGGACACGGGAGGTGCCTTTTTGTATATCAAATATGCCGGCTTGAAGACACCCAATGATTTTTAGTTTAGATAGAAGCAATTTCCGATCAAATTGCCTTGCGCCACTGTCCACAGTATACTCTGATTCATAAAATTATAATATTTAGCACCACGTCTTACTACCCTTTCAGGTTATACGCTTTAAGTACTAATTAAGCTAATGGATTAGGAATTGGGAAGGATGAATCAAAGGAAGTGAACCCGCATTTTCGTGAAGGGAGAGTGGAAAACCATTTAGAAAAAAAAGTTCACTCGACCGAAATTCGAACCTCGATCTCCCCGTCCTCAGCAGTCTAGCTCAACACGACAAGCGCGTTAGTCAACTACGCCACCGAGACGGGTTGATTTATAAAAGGGTATCAATTTTACTACCACGCACTTTGGTTATGGAATTGTCTAAGCCGTTATTCTTGAACTAGACTGAACTGACAGGAGGATCGGGATTTGAATCACGGTTGGTTATTATTAAAATGTTTTTTTAACTAAATGGATCTTCACTCTCTTTCTCCACGAAAATGCGAGAATATCTATTCTATATTTAACCTTCCCCACTCCTAGAACATTAGCGTAGTTGGTATTTATTCATACAACACAAAAGGGTAGTAAGACGCGGTGCTAACAAAACAACTTCATTACTGAGGGAACTACAAGTTCGTTTTGACCCTACCCAGTTGTGGACTGGCAGGTCCCAAACTAACCAGGGCCACCCATATGATACATTATAAATACCACTGAAACTAGGTTTCAGTGTTAGCTGAAGTGATGAGGGGAAGTATTCATATTTTTGTTAGTAGTAAATTAAATCCCTATGCTATTTTATCTACATTATCGATGATTACGTCAGTATTCAGTCAATTTAAAACATCAGCATCTACTTTATACTGACATGGGCAAACATACTTCTAAATTGTAATACAATAGTTGAAAGTCTTTTTGATATATTTAAGTTTGCAAACTAGTCCTCCACCCGTTATTGATGTAGATTACAAAGATAATAACAGTCATTCATTGATTTTACGTTTTGCTAAGATATCGTTTATAAACTAAACCAAGTAAAAACAGACAGGATGGTTTTAGTTTTAATGACATTGTATATATTCACAGATAATGTATTCTAAGAATCCTCAGCCTCACCCACAGGAGCTTTTGATTAAAAAATAATAATCTAGTATTTAATGGATAGCTTTATTTCAGTCTAAAGTAGTGGGGATATTTCAAATCTAACCAGCCCGCCAGGATATCTCCCGGTGACACCCCCAACCAGTTCACTAATGAGGAGGGTAAATTTTGTTAAAAGTAAATATACCAGAAGATGCTCAGGGGTAAGATGGGACTCCAGAATGAACACGAAATTGAACGAAACCAATCTTTTGGAGTTTGAATAAAGAACGTCAACGATAACTTAATCGTGTCTTATTATTTCAGCCTTTCTCAAAGTTTAAAGCAAACCTTTATTTCTCGTGTTGTAATTTAGAAATAGATAAAGACTTGTCATATTGTATCTTAACTGCTTTTCAAGGGTAAGAGTATCGCACATGGCGTAGTCAGGACAAAACTTCAGGGGGCAACTGCCAAAGGAAAATAAAAAAATATTAAATGTTTATAGAAGCTCTCTGAAGTTTATTTGATGGTAATTAAGGGCATTTATTAACTACCGAAACTGCTATAAATTTGTTTAACTTTTATAAACTTACATAGAACCTGCTTCTTCCAAATGTAAACATTTACATTAGGAACTTATTAAATACCGGTATAAGGTATAGCTTAAATGAGGGTAGGGCTTTTCAGGGATTAGGGAACCCTAGAAAATAATCTTCCCCTCTTGGTTTTTTAATTCCCCTTTTTATTTTCTCGAATATGATACGATTAGAAACAAACTTCAAATAGCTTAATAAGGTGGGGACTTTGGGGACGTGATAAAAGGCCGGTTTTTTAAAAAGTTTTTTTAGTAAAACTTTTTTTTGACCAAAATAAATCTAATAATTATCTAGTAGAAATATAATGTTTAATTTTCTTCACATGGTGATATCAACATTTCTTGAATATCTGTCGAGGGTGTCTTGGAATTTATTGACAACTTTTTACCTTCATTTAAAAAGTTTGTTAGATAATGCCACCATTCTTATGGTCCTACTGAAGCAATATATTTTTATTTAGATCAAAAAATGTTTAGTAAAGAAACTGTAAAAACACTGGATTTTTATAGCGCTCCCTGCATTCCCACCTTAATGAATTAAATTTAAATTTAAAAAATAAGACGAAGATCATTCTGAATATCTTCTAGGAGTATCACAATTTAAAAAAAAATATTCTGACGTAATATTTAATATATTCTAGAAAATAATAATTTCCAAATAAATTCCAGGCTAGGACCATTTCAATATTTTAAAGACAACCAATTGTCCAACATTTGCCAGGGGTGGGCCCCCTGAGCTATTTAGGATTGGGAGGGGTTCAAGTCTCCCAAAAACTTTTTGTTCAATAGCCACTCCACCCTACACAAATAAGGTTCCGCCACCACTGGTCCAAATTACTCTTATACCTATGAGACAAAGAGCAATTATTGAAAAGTATGACCTACGGTCTTGGTCAGCAGTTGAGGCTGTTTTTAGTGCCCTGGATAGTCACCCCATTCTTCCGGTGACCCTGTCTACAGTCAGATTATGTTAACAATAAGCTTTTTTGAAAGTTACAAGAGATACTTAAAACAATTTTCATAAATTCCTACGTCAATACATCTAATTTGAAGCTGTCACATTTGATATATATTATTAATAACAATAAAATAACACTAATAAAATAGTAAAATGTTACCAGTTTTGACCGCAAAAAAAATTGTATTTTCTAAAGGGATCTTCTTACAAAAAAGGAAGGTAGACTAGATTTGTTTGTTCATTTACTATAATTCACAATTTTAACCTAGAAAACAAATAATAGGCCTAGTAAGTAAATTATAATTCAATAAAATGATTGAGAATTTATATTATTATTATTATCATTATTATTAGCACCACGTCTTACTACCCGTTCGGGTTATACGCACTTACGCTAATGTTTAATGGTAGGGTGATTGTGAGATGAAATGGAGGACCTACAGTTTAACGTGGAATCCGAACCACGGTGGAGGCCTGGCATTCCCCACATTCACAAGATGTCTTGTCAGAGGTGTAGCGAATTTATAGCTATACACAGTATACATAGTTGAGATGGAATAAAAATATGTGTTCAATATTTAAAACGTTATCACAATAAAGTTCGAGTTAACAAATGTTTAGAGATCTTGAAAGAAGTTTAATGTATGACACATGGAGTAATAAACAGTTTTATGCATACGTGAGACCACATTTAACACGTTAAAATTAAGACACCTAAAACTATACAATTAAGTTGAATTTAAATGTAATTGTCAAAACATCCATATGAAAATATATAATATACACAAAACTATGTGTCTATAACATCTAAATTTCTATAGAATTCAATTCAACTTAATATGAAAATATGAAAATATATAATATACACAAAACTATGTGTCTATAACATCTAAATTTCTATAGAATTCAATTCAACTCAATTTATATATATATTTTTTCCAGGCACCGTTTATCTGGTTTTAAAGCCTCCCCCTCCTTTCACTTCCTTATTTCCCAATCCTACATGGCCTTAAAATATTATACATAAAAATATCCATAAGGATATACTATATATATTATATATATAAATATATGTTTTATAATGTATAAACATGTATAAAATATAGACCCCTAAATGTATACTTATATATATTATATTTATAGTATATTATGTTTAAGTATATTTATATATTATTTAATATATTTATATATATTATGTATCTCATATATAGTCAATATATAATATATTAGATAACATTTCTTTATAATATATTATATATAATCTATTTATAATATATATGTAATCTATTTATTATATATTATATTACATATATAAAATGATTTAATATAGTTATATAAATAATAAATATTATTTAAATATATATGTGTGAGCGATCTGTCTCTTTAATGTAGTTAAGACTAACAAAAAAAGTAATTTAATTCCGGAGGACCAGTTTTAGTTACACTAAAACAAAGATGGGAGTTGAACGTTGGTTTAATAAACAGATGTACTGTGTAGAGCCTACCTTGAGGGTTGTCTTGACTGGAGATCCGAGAATACCTGGGAGCGATGGTCTTGATCTTCTTGATAGAGGACCAGTTTTAGTTACACTAAAACAGAGACGGGAGTTGAACGTTGGTTTAATAAAAAGATGTACTGTGTAGAGCCTACCTTGAAGGTTGTCTTGACTGAAGATCCGAGAATACCTGGGAGCGGGGGTCTTGATCTTCTTGATCCAAGGATGGTCTTTTAACGAATATTAGTTTGCGAGAGGAGCTCCCCTAAACATTCACGTTTAATGAGTACATATTATATATAGTAAATAAAAACACACATAGAAAACATTATCAACCTATTATCTATGAAGATTCAAACAAAAACCGAGCAAGAGAGGTTCACCGAGTTGTGATACAGATTGGAATTCAGTGACCACTGTTTTAGACGGAATAAGCGACACGTATGTTAGGGTTGACTTGTGAGTAGGATAGAGGGGTGGCTAATTCCAATAAATCTGCAGTTGAGTTAGGGGGAATAGGGGAGGAAATAACCAAGTGAGACTAGCGAATAATGAAATATGCAACATATTAGCGAATCATGAAATAAGCAACAATATAGTTAGTATATTATATACAAATATATTGTAATATATAATATATTTATATAACATTTATAATATGTTATATAATAGATATAATAGATGTTATTATAATCTAAAATTTTATTCTAAATAAATAAATTGCATTTTCAGGGTCATTGAAGAAATAAAAAATAAAATCAAGCATAAACAACTTTTATAAATCAGCATGTATCTATAATAAGTTAATAATAAATGTGTTATCTTTATACTAGAACTATAGAATATTACTTCGAGCGTAATATCCTGATTGGATCGTACAGGAGGTGAGTTTATCGTATCATATCGTACAACTGGCAACGCTGGTTTCTACTGAGCGCAGATTTGTGTTAGAGCTCATTGTTTAGGTATGCATTAACAGGAGTTATAACGGGGGATGGGAATTGTATCCATTCCGATAGTTTTGTAATAAACTGCTTTTGTGAAAATCCTGAATTGTATCCACAAATGGCCGACTTGAGGTTTAACAGAAAGAACGTTTAACGTAAAAACCTTCTCACACTTATGGTAGAGGGCAGCAGGATGGAATCTTTTTAACTTACTAATTGTATACTAGAGTGCAGCATTGTCTAAAAATATTTTCTTAAACATGAAGTATTCATTCTCTTTAAAGATTGCACTGCATTCTAGAAAGTTAATTTGCAAGTTTATTTAACTTGTAAGATTTTTTTTCATCTCAATACATTTTAAAGTATGTATCGACTTCTATAATTTTAAAGAGATAACTCAATTATTTTATTTGGCAACAGACTTTAACCACTATGTTAAAAATGATTATTGAAAATCTAGCTTTAATTTATTCAAATCTAGTGAAGAAACGAGACACTGTTTATGAATTCTGGCAAGATTTTATTAATGTGAATTGGAAGCACCGCTTTGCTCATGTCCTATGCTCAGTGAGCTCTAGTGATGGGAAGAATCGAGTAAAAGTAGTCGATCGGTTGTACTCGATTCATCCGGAAATACTCAAGTAAAAATAGTTTCTCCCTTTTCTATTTTAAGATATAATACACAATATTGGTTGGCATGTTTAACGTGTTATTTTAATACAAAATCTTTTTTCCCATACAGTTCATTTTAACAGTCATACTCTTATCAGCGCACGATTTAGAGCAATATTTAATACCCATTCGACATTTTACCAATAATACATCTATGACCATATCGGGAATGGAACTCAGGACGCCTAGCTTGGTTGGTTCACCCATTACCAACTGTGGTAGTGTTGAATTTATGCTAGGTGTTTCGTTAAAGATTCGAACCCCAACCTCATTACTAACGGTGACAGTATTTGCAAGCGATGTTCACCACAATTATTACAACCACCATAAAATTACTGTATTTCCCACACTAGTGGAAATATACTTATGGCGTGATATTAATATATAGACTTTTGAAGCTGAAAGCCAATGTTAATTTTCATAATTTGGTTGAAAAAAAGTGGTTAAGAATCAGTTTTTTTAGTATATATTGTGTTCACTAAATGCATCTGTGAATGTTGTATAATAAATATTGGATGCTTATTTCGTATACATAATTGTGTTTATTTTTAAGCTACATAATTGAAACTGCGCTGATTAGAAAAAGGATAGCGTTAACGGGGATACCAATGGGATAAAAAGAAACGTAATTATATATAAGCGCATCTACTACAATCTAAGAGCGAAACAACCTATCGGTATTAATTATTTGCTCCATAAATTTATAAAGGTTTTGTACATATTTATGATATTTAGATATTTTAGTAGCAATTCCTCACACGAAATATAATATAGCCTGACATTTATTAAAATTCGCGTGTCTTATCAAGTGTTAAAAGAAGAAAAAAATCAAAAATTTATTTCTCTCTCACGTTTTATATAAAAGACGACAAATCGAAAATTTGATACACAGACGTCGAAATCAAATGATCATCGGCTGTTTTGATCCGAGTTAGGTTAATATTATTGAGCCTAGTATTTCCATTCTTAGCCTAAATTAGAGAGTTTAACCATAGCTAATTGTCGAGAATTAACATCTACAACGATGATCAAGTCACATTTTAAAATTTCCTAGCCATAAGAGATATTGATAGATGATAACATCCATCACTAACATTTTGACGAGTTTGAAGACGAAAATTTAATGTCAAATAGGCCTACTTGTTCGGCTTCGCGAAATTTCAGGCAAGTTAAATTATTCTATTTCATGAGATTGTTGACAAAATACTTTTAGCAAGCATGTTTCACTTTTTAGACATATTTTATTCTTATATATTCTAAATTTCTAGATTTTGACTTCTGATGAAGCTTTGTTGTAAATATATCAATATGTTTTAAAAATAATTCTTTAAAAATAAAATAAATTTGAAAGTTCAGGGTTAATTAATTTATGATAGTTATTGTTAAATAAAATAGGTCTAAATAAAATTAATACACAAGAATATGGAGAATCGAACACCTAAAATATTTAGAATGAACTTTGGTACATTCCAATACAGTGAAATCAGGTCTAGAATACAATAGGTTTTAAGAATAAATAAAAACCCCATAAAACAATCTTATTAATCAAACTAAAAATGATACAATTCCAGACTTCAAAATAATATATATGAATATATATATACATATATATATACACACATATATATATATACATATATATACACATATATATACATATAGATATAAAGACTCTACTCACCTATACTTGCAAAGGATATTGTTTCGCCATATGACACAGCACAGCCTTGAACACTAGTTTTATAAAAATATATTCAAGGTTAAAAAATAAACAATTCCAGCTCAATTCTGAAAAATTACACCTGGACATGGGCATCGAACCGGGGACTCTTTTGATTCCCGTGTCCTGATGACAGTTTTCAATTTTCAGAATATATCTTGATAGAATAAATCCTCAGTAAAGCATATATAATAGTTTTGGCTATTTGATTCTTAAATTCCAACCAAACTTAACATAACCTATGGATACGCGAGAAAATTGAAATTTTCACCAACAAGATGGGAAAATGAAGGGTCCTAGATATCTATATCCACTGTACCGATTGTTTTATGTATAAGGTCCTCTGTATGGTTCAATTCAAAACAATCTTAACCGAACTTATCTTAATCTATGGATATGTTGGGAAAATTAAAATGTGACATACCAGAACTCTAGTTTTGTGAATTACAGTAACATGTTGGCAATTGTTAATATTGTACTTGTATTTACATATCGTATTGAACTTGTAAAAAACTATCAACCTTAAATGTAGAAATTTTTCATGAAAGTTCCTGTTAAAAACTGTGATACATAGTGCTAACGAGCATGGAGTCAATAATTCTTCTTACAGATTAGGGTCTAACACGCAAACAAATTCTTTTGAGAAATTAAATAGGCCTAGTTAATTTATTTTGAGAAATTAAATAGGCCTAATGTTTTGTTTTTTTGTTTTAAGACCCTTATACTCTCTATAATAAACATATTAAAACGTCAAATGTCTACATTAAAACACAATATTTAAAAATAAGATACTTACTAAACTATTTTATACTATCGTGCCGCTATTACAGAACTATTTTACAATGCATTGTTCTACCATAATCAAGATGAGCAATTTCTTAGTATATATTAATTTTTTGAAAGACAAACTGCAAATTTTCCACTGACGTCACATGGAACAAACACTTACACATAAATCTTTAACAACAAAACAAACATAAAATTTGCTTTTTAATTTCAAAATAAAATAAAACTATATAAGAATTATGATCAACAGAATGATGATGAATTATAGAATGACCAAGTTAAAAAAGAAAAACAAACAAAAAATCTTTAAAGTCAATCTAAGTATAACATAACATTTCAAAACTGACGGAAAGCGAGATTTCCTTTGTTTTGAAAGGTTGGTTAAGCTGGGTTGTGTTTAGCAATAAACCTTCCAAAACAAAGAAAAAAACATTTCTTCTTTTAGGGTCTGGCTATTTCTAGCAACATACCTTTTAAGTTGCCATATCTAGCTACTTCCAATAAAGGCATTAAAGTTGTGGGACATTGTCTATTCCTATCTTGAGAAAGTTCTATCCAGCCCACCTCATTACAGCCTATCCCTATCTTGAGCTAGTTCTATCCAGTGCACCTCATTACACCCTATACCTATCTTGAGCTAGTTATATCCAGTCCCCCTCATTACACCCTATCCCTATCTTGAGCTAGTTCTATCCAGTGCACCTCATTACACCCTATCCCTATCTTGAGCATAGTTCTATCCAGTCCACCTCATTAGAACCTATTCCTAACTTGAGCTAGTTCTATCCAGTCCACCTCATTACACCCTATCTCTATCTTGTGCTAGTTCTATCCATTGCACCTCATTGCACCCTATCTCTTTCAGGTCCATCCTAATGTTATTATCCCCTCTTCATCTAGGTCTTCCCATTGGGTTTGCCAGTCAATACCCTGAACAAGGTTCTAGGATCTCCCATTCACGCTGCATGTCCTGCCCATCGTAATCTACGAGACTTGATTATCTTAACAATGTATTGTGATGAGTACAGGGTATGTAACTATTCATTATGTAAGCTCAACTCCCCCGTAGCCTCATATCTTTTTGGACCAAAATATTCCTAACCACCTTGTTTTAGTTATGTTTTCGCTATGTAAGGTAAGAGATCACTCTACACACCCATAGAGAGCAACCAGTAAAATTATTGTTTTGTATATTCTGAGTTTTACATTCCTGGAAAGCTGGCAATATGTCAATAACTTTCTGAGTAATAGCGTTCATTTACCGACTGTATTATTTTTCTAATTTCCAATATAATATCGTTATTTCTATTTAAGACCTGGCCAGGTGTAGTCAGAATGGTTTTCCATACGTTATATTCACTGTGGGTTTTCCTTTTTTTATTCGCGTTAATGTTGGTACATTTTATATGAAACTACCCTTATTATTAGATTTGTCATTAATAACTCTTTTGTTAAAATCAATAATCTCCTTATGGCATATGATATTGTACTAGTGACCCCTATGGTTGTAAGTTTTAAAGAAGAATGCTGCGTATTTTGTAACAAATATATAAATTTTGATTTTATGATTTTGTTAAAAATTCAAGTTAATCTATTAATATCGTGTGTAGAAAAAGCTTATTTTTTGGTCGATACATTATTTTCATTTTCAGGAGCTCGCCGCAAAAACTAAGAATATCTCTCATGTTTTGATTCGAATCAAATCGAAACAAAGTAAAATTGACCCCACATGGATTCAAACTAACAAAGTATTTCAAATATTTTGGGGCAATGTTTGAAGAAAACACAATCAAGCTATAGTAGGAATGTCACGAAAAGAACCTTTCCTGATGGTTTAAAAAGTTACTATATATAATTTCAAGTTATATACGCCAAGTAAATAGTTGTCTTACTGCAAGTGTGAATTTTAACGTTTGATGTTAACTTTTACTTTTGGAAATGTTAACTGGTTTGCATTTATCTACCTATATCTTAATTTTCCTACGTAATTATATTTGGCCTTTTAGAAAACAGAAACAGATTTTTTCACGGTCAACATTGATTGTACTATATTATTAAAGTAATTGTAAATTAATTGATGATATCCAACCAGAATGACAGCTTCAGATTATTTAACTTGATGTATGCATACTTGAAAGTAGATCTATTAGTTTTTTCTAGTTGTCAGATGTCAATTTGTAAGAAAATTGTGGTAAGTTATATAGACTTGATATCCGCAAGTTAAAGTACAGTAGGCCTACATAGTCTGTTCTCCGTAAAACTCCGTAGAAGTGGGACCAACTTTAACCTTATTAAGTTGTGTACAACCTGGACAGGTTGTAGGATGCGGTGTTAAAACTTTCCAAGGATTGTCATTACCGCTAAGAAAAACCAATTACAGGGTGACAAATAAATTAACAGCAGGGTGCGAATAGAAATGACACTATCTAGGAGAGTAAATGAAACGGTCGCCATTTTTAAAAATGTTTTGGTATTTCATTTATCAACCATTAGTAGCATTTCCCCAAAAAACTTAAGTAATTGATAAGGTTTACTGTTATTTTAGCTTAAAAAAATCACACCAAACAATAATTACAATATTAATTAAGACTAACAAATTTGTTTGAATTGTAGTACTTCGGAGATTTTTGATTGCCATAACGAATCCTATTTCCCCATTATTTGACACGATATCACGTGACTAAGGGCACGGGGATAGTACAAAAATAGATATTTGGCTACGTGGACGAGTCAGGAGTCGATTTTGAAATAACAGCTCTAAACTGTATCCTTCAGACATTCAAATTGTCAATTTAATTAGTCTAAAAACCCCTTCGGTGGCAGGATGGTCTAAGGCTTCACTCTCGCAATAGACTAGCCTGCTTATGACGGGAGATCGGGGATCAAATCCTGATCGGGTGTACTGAGGGTGGGCTTCCCTAAATGGTTTTTCACTTTTCATCTACGTGAATGTGGCTACACTTCCTCTGAATTCAAACTTCTTAACCCGCCCTTTATCTCAAACTCTCTAAATCACTATCACTCTGTTTGAATCTCACTCGTTCTATTTCACTATTTATATCTCAAACTCTCTCTTTCTCAAACTCACTCCCTCAATTTATCTCACTAACTTTATCTCAAACATTCTCTATTAAACTCTCTCACTCTAATTTTCTCTTTCTAAACTTATATCTCCCTCTTTATCTCTCTCTCCTTCTCTCAAGCTTTCTCACATGCCCTCACATTTTCTCTCTCTTTTTCACACACACATACACACACTCTCACACACTTTATAACGAATTCTCTCTCACATATTTTCTCACTCTCACACACTCTCTTACTTTCTCTTACACACACTCTTTCACTGACACTCTCGCTCCTCTCTTTCATACACTAAAACTCTTTCTATCTTCTCCTAGTATTTCTCTCTCTAACAAATAAACATACTCTCACTATCACTCGCTCACACTCACTCGATCTCTCTCAATTGCTCATTTTCAGTCTTATACTATACACTCATTTTTCACACCTCACACTCACTTTATCACACTAACACTCATATTCTCATTTTCACATTCAGTCATACACATACACAATCACACACTTGAACACTTACAAATACACTGTCATTTTCACTATCACATTTTATCACTCTCTCATATCTTTATGGGTGGTCGGGCAGCAAATATTTGTATCGGGCGGGCTCGGGGAGGAGGGCATTTCATTTTGCAAACAACTTTGTCACAGGCCTATTAAATTTCAAATTACAAGTTAAAACAGTAACATTTGATTTAAAAAATTAAGTTGGTTAGTTTATGCTCAAGAATTTATAGTTATACTAGAGCAGATTTAGCTTTGCTTTGGGAAATTTAAGCTCCTAAAAAATCTGGCTAGTAATAATAAATTAAAGAACTCTAAAGAAAACTAATTTAAATTAAGTTTTCGCAAGCATCGGGACTAAAAATCTCAATGTGGAAATTGTAAGACTATGGTTTAATGGCGCCGCACTGTGGGCGTCAATTGTAATACTATGGAATCAATCACCCCGCTTTGGGCGTCGATTGAAACACTACGGATTAATTCCCAGAGATAATAATGCTGTGATGATGTATAGGTTGTCTATAGCTCCGTGTTCGAGCAGTAATTAGAACGGTATATTAATAAAATTGAAGAAAGAGAACTGTTGATGGCTGTTTATTCACATGTGGTTTATTTAAATGACACCTGTTAATTACTTATACATATTCCAACTAAATGTTTTATATCACTGCACACTTGTGATATTAATGTAAGTTATTTTAGACTGTGACTGCCAGTGTGTGGATCTGACTGACTCGTGCGTGTGCGGGATCTCCCGTTGTAGATGTTTGGATCCCGGAGATGCCTTAAACATACGCACAATGGTTTATATATGACATACCTATTGCCTTTTTCTCCCCTCATCAACAGTGAGCAATCTAACTAATATAAAGAGTCCTGGTGACAGGTTTTGTGAAGGCTAGCTTCTTATTGGTCTTCTGCCAAATACTACGAAGTTGTTCCTTTTAACAGGAAGTGACGCAGTTGTTCTTTTAACAGGAAAGATGGTGTAAAAAATATATTTTAGTGGTGAAATCCTTTTCACATTGTTTCTGAGAAGCGCGTGTTTCTTCATGGATGAATCTTAAAAGGATATTCTACATACATTACTTTAAATAAAAATTACCTTCATCCACGACTTTTTACATAATTTAGATTAATCCAAACCGATATCATTACAAAATGTTGAATTTCTTATGTTGTTGGTATTGACAGAGAAAATTAAATCGTAGGAATCTTGATTTCGCTATGTTGTAGACTTGTAATCTGTGAGAGACGTTATCGTAGTTTTGTTAAAAGCAATAATAATAATTTACGAATTAATAAAAAAAACCTTACCTTTGTTTCATATAAGTTGAACTGAAATAATTCAAACTATGAATATCAGTTACCGTATACACATTTTTTTTTTCAAAGTTTGAATTAGAAGTTAGTGCTAACATGGTATTATATACTTACCAAGTTCTTGATATGCCCATATGCCCTATTGAAATACGGGCATAAAAAATACTCCCCCTACATTCTAGAATTTTTAGATGCCCGATTTATTGCCCAAAATTTCGGGTGCCAGACCACCCCTACATATCTTATACATAATTTGATAGGCATGTGTCCAGTAACTTACGAGGAAATGGCTGAACAGATTTTGACAAACTAACACCCATTTTAAATGTTATAGGTCCAGGATGACGGTAAAAAATAGTGGCCTAAAACTAAAACCCAATTTTCTTAGCGAATTACCCAATTTTTCTTTCTGTGTGGGTAGTGACTCTTCTGTACAATCTTTATTTGTTACATTACCACGGAAACTACAATTTTTCTATAGTTTTATACCGGTAAATAAAATATTTCTCTTTGGTTAAAAATAATAACAGTTCTATTCTTACGTAAGTGGCTCGGTGCAATAAATAGATAAAGAGCTGGAAGAGGGGTAGGTTTAAAGTTCTCACCGTGGTGTGAAAGGGGAAAATATATTTTTGGTATTCAAATTGAACACTGAAACCTAAATATCTATGCAACGTCAATAGCCTTTGATGATTGAACTTTTAACTAGAAAGTCGAGTGAGGGCTTATTATAATAATAAATATTTTCCCAATAAAATGTTTCAAATATATTTTAGTGCAATAATCTGCCGCTATCGCTGCAACGATCCACTAGAATATAATTGAATACAGGAATCGATCCCGGAACCCTTGTATTAGCACACCAATGCTCCAACACTGAGCTATCCAGTATTGATCCAGTCTTAAAGGTCATCCTTCACACCTGAATATCTCAGTAGTAGAACATTTCTGCAATAAGCCAAGGGTTCCAGGTTCAATTCCTGTATCCACGTGTTATTTTTAGTTTATGGATATATTACTATATAATCGTTAAGGACTATAAGGATACTCAGCCTGTAGATGAGGCTTTATTCTTATTATGTTTTTACTAAATCTTGCCTATGGGATCATACCGTAGAGTCCCAAACGACAGCATTGCTATCGAGCAAGCATTTTTAAAAACAGTTCACTAAGCTAGGTTCAGGTAGCAGCCCTACCCTCTTTCCTATAAACCAACATCCTAAACGAGCCTACTCAGACTACAAATTACAAAGAAATTGTTGAGTATTGTGGTCCTTTTTGTTCAAGCGAATATTTGTAAATTGTCTAGTTCTGAGCGATATTAAAATACCGTCAACTAATTACGCGTCTTAATAAAAAAGAATATTGAAGGGCACTAAGAGTGTGAATTTGGAGGAGGGATGGAAGGATTACTGGTACCTAAACTATTGTGTTTGGACAACTACCCCTTTATAACGAACAATTTGAAAGTGAGTTGTCCCGTTTCACTTGTGTTGTTATCACTGAGAACCGCTAGCACTCCTCAGTGCCCAAAGACCCAACCTGGCTCAAGAAGCGCAAATAATCTCCCGTAAGGCTCAGTCCCTAGTATATACCATGTCTGTGGCCATGGGCGAGGTTATACTCGTTGCAAATTATAAATGTAGCTAATATTTAAGAGACCTAGCGTACTCGTATGAATATGCAGACTTTTAAGAACATAACGAATTACCGCTGTCATGTTGGCGTACGCGAGGCGGGTTTAAATCAGTGAGACGTGAATATATTTTGCAACAAATGTAGGTATGATTAACGCTAACTTAGGACTTTTCTCTGACAACTCAAACGAACACTCTAAAATAAGTTGTTCTCCATTAATTTCCTCGTCAATTTTTTTTGCAAAGAATTAAGCGCCAGTTTAGTGGTTTAACGTGCCACTCTCATAGTAAACTAGATTATCAATGATGGGGAGATTAAGATTCTAATCTTGGTCGGGTGTACTGAGGATTTTTTCCAAAGTTGTTTTCCACTCTCCCTCCTCGAAAATATGGGTGCACTTCCTATAAATATAACTTCCTTAATCCCTAAAACCATTGGCCTGATTGGTGTATAGGCGTATAACAGTAAGACGTCGTGCTAAACAAAAATTGTCAGCTTAAATCACGTGTCAAAACGATAGAATATATTCACGAGGAGGATGAATACGGAGATATTTTTGTAACTTCTCAACGGTCAGAAAAGGTCAAAGTTGCCATGAACGGATTATACTATCGAGGCATAGAAATTGTAGACACGCTATTTTTTTTTTTTGCAATCATCTGATTAATATTCCCTTGTCACTTTCAAAGCATGTAGTAAATTTTAAATAAATTGTTGGATCTCCATACGTAGACCTTTCTAGAATAAATAAAATTGTGTTAATGTAGTACAGTTGTAAATAAATATGGGTTGAGTACACTTTAAAGGATGCTGGTTACCACACTTTATAAATTATCGTCTAGCCCGTAATGGTGAGAACGTGGACTAAAGTTCAGGCTCTTCTATTATTTTATGATTTTCCAGTTAAAGCGAAGCTAAAATCCGAACCCTTATTGGAAGTACTGTGCGTGTTTTTTCCTAAATAGTTTTTTTAATATCCCACAGTGAAAATGCGGGCACATATATGTTAAATTTAATTCCTAACCGACTATGAAAATTTAAATGCGTATAGTCCGAACGGTCAGTAATACGGTGGGTAAATAATACAATAAATAAATATATTCAAAATATGAATTAAAATATGTACATAATCTCACTACTTGTTTACTGATTGATTATAAACATTTTGAGGCAATGCTAGGCGTAATAATAACTTTTTTTCCTTATGTCAATATAAAGTCTTATTTTATAATATTTTTTACCCTTAAATGCTTTGCAAGAAATAAATATTTAATGCGAATAACAGTTTTAGGAGTTAAGATAAGCGTGGATTCCATCCTCACTGCCCTTAGTGCCCTTTCACACGAGAGGTATTTTATCGCGCGATTTTTCCAATGAGACACATTGGCTCAAATGGGAGTGTTCACACAGGGAGATAGAATATCACGTAGTAAAATTCCGCTTGTATCTAGCGACGAGATTGGTTGCGTGGGAAAAATACATTTAGTCAAATGTATGCTTTCAGACGAGAGGGAATTTTTTTTTTTATCTCCGTGTCTTAGCACCCGTTTGGGTTATACGCTGAGAGGGAATAAATCGTGCGACCAGTCTGTTATCAGAGCTCTTTCGAGGTATAACGTATCTTATAACAATAGTTTGTGACAAAAAGTGGGCCGTCAATGTACAATACATTATTGGGTTGTACATGATGCAATAAATAATATGGATTAATCGCGCCACTCTTTGGGCGTCAATCGTAATAATATGGAATCAATCAGCCCGCTTTGGGCGTCGATTGAAACACTGCGGATTAATTCCCTGATATAATGCTGTGATAATTTATAGGTTGTATAAAGCTCCGTGATCGAGCGCCTATTATCACTGTACGCAAAAGATACCGTTTAATCAGCTGTCTATAGCTCCGTGTTCGAGCACTAATTAAATCGGTATATTAAAATAATTAAAGAAAGAGAAATGTTGATGGCTGTTATTTCACACACGATTTATTTAAATTACACCTGTAAATTACTTGTACATATTTCAATTAAATGTTTTATATCACTGCACACTGGTGATATTGATGTGACTGACTTGTGCGTGAGCAAGATCTCGGTGTAGATGTTTGGATCCCGGAGATGCCTTCAACATACGAACAATGGTTTATATATAACATACCCCTTGCCTTTCTCTCCCCTTTCCAAGAGTGTAAAATCTAACTAATAGAAATAGTCCTGGCGACAGGTTTTGTGAAGGCTAGCTTCTTATTGGTATAGAGAAATGGTGTCTTCTGCCAAATACTATGAAGCTGTTCCCTTTAACAAGAAACAACGCAGTTGCTCTTTTACCAGGAAAGATGGTATTAAAATATACTTTAAGGGTGAAATCCTTTTCACGTTGTTTTTGAGAAGCGCGTGTTTCTTCATGGATGAATCTTAAAAGGATACTATACCTATATTACTTTAAATAAAAAAATTACCTTCATCCATGACTTTTTACATAATTTAGATTAATCCAAATCAATATCATTGCAATGATTAAGATACAACAATGTTGAGTACGCACGTTTCAATCATTAGGCCTACATGTTGCCAAGTAAAGCTCCTTACCTTGACGTAACTGCCACTTTTTCAGATAGTGAGATTGCATTTCTTATATTTATATCCGCTTTCAGTAAACTTTGTTACAAGCAACACAGCAATTCGTCAAATGTTGCCACAGACATGCGAAAAATACTGGTACCCGTCATTTGGCCTAAAGTGTAGGCTAAATGCATTTGGGCCAAATGCCTTTTATGCCAAATGCCTTTTAGGCCAAATGACTTTAGGCCAAATGCCTTTTAGGCCAAATGCCTTTAGGCCAAACGACTTTAGGCCAAATGATTTTTTGTAAAGTTAATTTTTAGACCCTTTATTAAAATGTGTTTTGCTGTCTCCGGAAACATTCATTATGATTTGTAGTGATGCTAATATATGGCGAGGTGTGTAGTGTTTAGTTAAATATTATATACTACCGTTTAAAAATATATGTCTTTCATCAATTTACTACTTCCCAAGGTATAGCAGCACGTCCATTAACTTGCAGTACCATTTTTGTATGTTGAACTTTTTACATTGCCAAGATTTTGTACCATTTTGTACTAGAAATAAAAAGTTTTGTACCCATACCGTTTTTTATTAATTAGCACATGCATGTGGTCACACCATTTTAATAATTTTGTTTTATTTTGAATTTTGAATTTTTTTAAGTGCCAAAATATATTTTATCAGTCTTTCTTAGTATATTTGTTTATTAATTTTGCTAAATGAATTAATCAATCACTCATTTTTTTTATAATCATATTAACTTGCTCGAGTTTGCCCACGGCTTCGCTCACATTTAAGTTGGGTAAATTATTTTAGTTTTAGCAAATCATCTAAACCAGGTTTTCGCAAACTTCATGCTCTTGAGCCTTATATGAACATTAAAAGTAATTGTTAAGACTCTTATTTTTAGAATAAAATAACTTTTTTACGTTAAAATACAAAAATGAGACATTTATTATTTAATTGATTTCTTTATTTTCTGATAAGAGCTT
>CABEEJ010004911.1:8928-23526 GCA_901482245.1 Timema douglasi
CCCCCCACAGTTCTCCCCCCCCCCCCCCATCATATACATCTTATGAACAAACATAAAACAAACTAGCACACTCATTTATTTATGGTTGCTATGTATACTCAATGTATTTAAATTGATTCATGCTAGTAAATTGTATGTGTTTATTATCTTTTAAACGAATTTTGAAGAGAAATTAAGAATACATGTTTTTGGCCCACCAAACATGTTATTTTTACTTTCTCGCTATCTTTAAGGTGGAGAAATTATTTTGATCGTCAATAAAAGTTGACTCGAGATTTTTATGAATGATGACTTTTAATGACCCCCCGAATCCAATAAAGTGGTTTTTGAATTTCCGTCTGCTTGTTCGTCGGCATAGAGCTTAAACAAATTTACCAATCAGGCTAAAACTTGGTATCTAGGGTCTTCATAGCATTTCCCAGAAGGATTTTTTAAGATTGGATATCCAACCCTAAAATTAAGGGTAATTTACTGATGGGTGAAAAGAGAAAAATTCTATTTTCTCAAAATCTGCTCTAACGATTTTGATCAAATTTCATTTCTAAACATTTATAAATATTCCAAACAAAATTGATACTTTCAATATTTCGGCAAAATGACGTTAAGGGTTCCAGTCTGATGCGTAAATTCTTATTTTTATTATATATCCGTAACTCTTTGAAATATAAAATTACTTATCATTGCAAATACGTAGGGCTATTTATAATACAAATATTTTATTTGGAATATATTTTTATAAAAGCAATAACTTTCAAGCTATACGCAATATATATAAACCTTTTGAACACTAAAGGTACAGTATTGTGAGCGTAAAAAAACAATAATAAAAAAACGAAATGTTGATGGATGTCGACGTTCCATGACCCCCCAAACCATAAAAAGCTGTTTTCGCAGTGCTGTGTGTGTTTAACCTTAAAATTAAGAATATATTAATAAAAAGCTAAATAAGAAAAAATCGATTTTCTCAAAATCAGCTCTAACGGTTTTGATTAAAATTAGTATCTAGGTGATGATTAAGATTATAAATAAAATTTCTATTTTCATTTTCCTATGAAAATGTGAAAATGACTTTTAAGGTAGTTTATAGAAGCGGAAATTTCCGTATCTTCGCAACTATTTAAGATAATGAATAACTTATCATTGCAAATTTGTAGTACTATTAAAAATAAAAAACTTTTATTTGAAACATATTTTTATAAAAGTAACAGTTTTTGAGTTATTGGCAAATATATTAATACAATTATGTGAGCTCTAGTTGTGAAGCGATATTATAATAATTCTCCAATGCCACAGAGTTTGTTGTTTTTCCTTAAACCCCTTGGGGGATATGTCTGAACCTCACAGAGGCGAATCCAGAATATTCGTGAGGGAGGAAGGGCCAAAGGTGCTCCCATCGGGATCGGGTCAGGGAGGCTGGAGTTGAGGGTGCACCTCAATAAATTTTGACATTAAAATACTTCAAAATTTGAGAGTAAATCTTTAAGTACTTTTTCAGTTTAACGCTAAAATTGAAAATAATCGTCTAGTGAATTTTATTTCTCAAAATTTGCTATTAGTATTGAAATTTATTAAAAGCGAATAATAAGAACATCAAAAAATAGTAATTATTAAGAGGTAAATAAGTTTAAACAATAAAACAATTATTATTATTAGCACCGCGTCTTACTACCCGTTCGGGTTATACGCACTTACGCTAATGTGTAATGGTAGGGGGATTGTGACATGAAATGAAGGACCTACAGTTTAACGTGGAATCCGAACCACGGTGGAGGCCTGGCATTCCTCACATTAACAAGATATCTTGTCAGAGGTGCAGGAAGGGATTGGTAATCAGATAAATCTTTGCCGGGACCGAGGATTGAACCCCGGCCGCCAGCATAGAAGTCTGACACCTTACCCCTGTACCACCAGGTCACCCCAACAATTATTATATTAATAGTTCTTTAGCTATTCAATCAATTATACAAATAGATGTAATTAATCAGATTTCGAACAATCGAACCTTAACTCTAATTTATAGCTTTGCTATTTCTCATTCTAAACGAAATTTTACCACAAAGACATAATAACACCTCATGTGTGTGGTATTATTCAAAGATTATGTTTGAGGCACGTTATTTAAAAAGAAATTATTTGAAAGATATTTATTTATAATTAATCATTGAAATAGTAATAATAAAAATGATAAAATAAATTTAAACCGAAACTATGTTTGTGCAACAAGGTGAAATCTGGGTAATTTCATTAATGATGCCTATTCTCACCATTTTGATACTTAATGTGATTGTCTTAAGTACTTATAATAATAATAATAATTACCGTATATTAATCATTTAATAATATTACCAATGAAAATTTAAAAAAAAATGAAATCTGGTTATTGAGATAGTATTATTTGACAATGAAACTGGTAGTGACTTTAACAGTGATTTAATTGATTTAGTTTCTTTAAGGGGGCGCCGCCCCCACCAGCCCCCACCATGTCCTCCTCCTGGATCCGCCCCTGGTACAGCAATAATCAATATATCTCATTTTAGACTCAATAGTCAATCACTACCTAATTTATCGGTCAAAATTTATGAGAAAGAAATTTAATAGCAATGCGATAACATAAGATGTGCATCCCCTAATAGAATGCTGAAAATTTTAACCGGAACTCCAAATTTTAATACCCTTGGGGACCCAATATCGATATTTTTTATTGGCCTAAATATACAAATGAAGAAGTTAATTCTTTAAAAATAAAATTATAAATTTAAAACCATGAGTCAAAAAATGTTTAACGTAAGTGTAACGCAATTTTTGCTTGGGTTTGGTAGTGTATATTATTTCGTTTCACATATATTACTGCACCGCCCCCCTCTCTCCCTAGTTCGTTACGGCCACAACAGACTAAACAAAGAGGAGGCCGACAACTAGGGAAATAATAATATGAAAAAGTAAAACAATTGCAGGTTAAAGAAATATTGGAATTATTTATTCAAAGTAACAAACAGTGTTAAAACAACAAGTTGCATGTCCTTACAGGTCTTACTGAAGTGTGTTGGAAAACAAATAGATCTTAACAATCTATTACATGCGCAGTGCGTTTCAAACTTTTAAGTAATATAATTATATCATATAAACTTGTCTAGGAAAAACTAATGAAATAAACCAAATAGTTGCTATTATTTAAAGAAACTTTTCTAAATGGTATACAAGCTTCTAGTTCAAACAAAATCAAAAGAACCAAAAGTTTAAATTACTAAATTATTAAAAAGATTGCAAAGAGCTTAATGAGCCTTTTTTAAATAGTTCACAACACGTCTGATTCACATCAGTGAATATAGACTAAACAGTTTTAAATATCGCACCAGATATTTACTTAAAGCACAAAGGTTTGACTTCCCGACTAAACTCAAATCTTAGCGGGGCAATTAACCTCGTCACTTTTAAATAACTAAACAAAATTCCCACATTTAAATAATTAGTATTAAAATAGAAAAAATTACGTTAGAGAACTTGAAATTTTTCCTAAATGAATCTGTGAGTATTAAAGTCAAAACCATATTAATCAACAAAAATAAGTTACTTTACTTTTTTTTTCAAAGAAAATAAGTGTACAAACTAACCAACAAAAGAAACATTATCTATTTAAAGAACTTAAATTACTGATAACCACAAAGGCAAAAATTTAATATTTAACCTAAATATTACAAGACATTAAAAAAAGAACCAATTAATATGGCTACCTATTTAAACTAAGAAAATACAAAGATACTAGCGCCCATGCGGCAACAGGAAACATTAAGTGCTCCATAACAGAATTTACGTTTAAAAATAAAAGTTTTTAGCAAAACATTACCGATGCCTACGCTGACAGATTTCCATAACAAACTAAACCAAAGTATTTAAAAAAATCAACCCATCGCAGCAATTTATAGTTTATAGATTTCCTGGCTATAGTCTTAGTCCTGAAAAGGACTTCTCGTGGAAGTGGTGAATGTAATAGTCTTTGATATTGTCTGTGTTCCCTCGTTGTATAGGTCTAGTTGAAAGATGGGAAGGTGGGAGTTCTCCTTTGTTATTACGTCACTCGCTAGTATCAGGTTGAAAGGCTATATTGTTTTCGTCACGTAGCCAGGTTCTTGTTGTCTTGATCATCAGCCACCGCATTCGACTAGTTCCCAAAACACGAACTCCAAGACACAAGACGATTTGTTGTAGAACTATGCTTGTTTGGTCACGTACGCCTAATAGTACAGGACGGGCCAATCAGAGCATTGCTTGCTTACTCCCTTGGAACATCAGGGTGCTGCACATTTTGTAGCGTGTTTTGGACTTCTCTTCATTCTAGCAATCGTGGGGAACAGGCTGGACTTGCAAGTTGCTCTATTCCGGCGGACATACGTGTGAGTAGAGACCTATATTTGACATAATAAGATTATGATGTTAAATAATGCTGTATATATACGACTACAAGACTATTTGGGTTAGTATTTTAAAAGGCAGGCTGGTCCATTTTGTATTTCTATTGAAGGATGTCTATGAATATTAGATTGTTTAGGGGCGGGTTGTAACATTGTCATATTAGCAGTCCACGCAAATATTACATTACGAGTTTTGATTAAATATCTCCATTTTTAAACAATAGAGTAAGAAATTCCGTGCGTAGTTCCGTACCATTTATTTTCATTTTACCCTCCTTATTTACTATAAAAAAAGGGCAGCTTTTTCAAAAACAGCCTCTCTAACTTATTAAGTATAATCCACCAGATAGATAATTCTTAACATTGCAAATTATTAATGCGTTCAGTGAACGAGGTTTTATTAGCTGAAAAAAGTTACTTAAGGTAATCAATGAGACAATAGAGGTTAACGCACCTGACAGCTCTGTCAATAGAGGTTAACGCACCTGGCAGCCCTGTCAATAGAGGGAAACGCACCTGGCAGCTCTGTCAATAGAGGTTAACATACCTGGCAGCCCTGTCAATAGAGGTTAACGCACCTGTCAGCCCTGTCAATAGAGGTTAACGCACCTGCCAGCCCTGTCGATAGAGGTTAACGCACCTGCCAGCCCTGTCGATAGAGGTTAACGCACCTAGCCAGCTCTGTCAATAGAGGTTAACGCACCTGCCAGCCCTGTCAATAGAGGTTAACGCACCTGGCAGCCCTGTCAATAGAGGTTAACGCACCTGGCAGCCCTGTCAATAGAGGTTAACGCACCTGCCAGCCCTGTCAATAGAGGTTAACGCACCTGCCAGCTCTGTCAATAGAGGTTAACGCACCTGCCAGCTCTGTCAATACTATTACGTCATCAATAATAGGTCATATTATTATTTATTCCAGTGTTACTTTTGTTTATGCTAATTTGTATTCCCAAAGATTAATTGTGGTGATGGTCGAGGGAAACAAGGGGATTCCAAATCAACCCTCCCAAAACTGCGTCATCATATACTAATTATGTTTCATCTCTCACAATAATTGAAATGCCGTGATAAGTTATAAAGACACGTGTGTATTCTTTATTTGGTTGTTAACACAATCTCAAAGAGACGAACACCGCTCTTCACAGTCAAAACCATCTTGAGTCAATAATCGCATCGTTCATTCGCAGCGGCTATTCGAACATAGAATGTAGTGTTATTGCTGTATTAATCGACCCTAGCAGAGCTATCGACATACGACATGACAATCGATAGTCAATCGAGACTAGTCTCGAGATCTGGTCACACAAGCGGCGATTATGAATGAAACGAAGTTTCTCTCAGTACTACTAATTTTATTAAGTTCGTATATTTTTATTGTGTTATTCTTTGCCATAATTTTAAAAATTATATTTATTTCTGTGTTTGTAAATACTTCACGTCATTTATCAGGATTAGTTCGCTCTTCAAGCAGACTAATCATTTCACTATATCCATGTAGAACTATATCTGTAGAATGTAGGAGGAGTTACAAAGAGTCAAAGCTCTCCCCAGTGTAGACAAACCCACAACTTGTATTATTATAGAATAAGTTGAAAAGTGAGGCATAGTTTAAAAAAGGACAATATTTCTGAATCCTCGCTTGAAGTAAAATTTAAAGTGTGTGCTATCCTCTCATGCAATGTTCATTGAGCACAAGTCTGACATTTTGGGGAAGATAAAAACCAACCTAATCTTTGTTTGGGTGTCAACAGACCACAAATCGATACATTACAGTAAGCCACCAGAAATTAGATATTCATTTATAGTTTACAAGAGTGAACATTTCTTCTAAACTGTTGTGAAGACATACATTTCAATTATTTGGTTTTTCATCTAGGTTATTTGTATTTTGAAAAATAACAGATTGTTTCACGAATTGCTTTAATATGTTTATGTTATTATACCTAACATACATGAAGCAGAAAAATGTGTATTTACTTTGTTGTGTAGCTTGCCATATTCTCTTGAGGAGGGTCAGTTGTTTGAGGCCAGTTGTTGTGTAGCTTGCCATATTCTCTTGAGGAGGGTCAGTTGTTTGAGGCCAGTTGTTGTGTAGCTTACCATATTCTCTTGAGGAGGGTCAGTTGTTTGAGGCCAGTCGTTGTGTAGCTTGCCATATTCTCTTGAGGAGGGTCAGTTCTTTGAGGCCAGACGTTGTGTAGCTTGCCATATTCTCTTCTAGAGGGTCAGTTGTTTGAGGCCAGTCGTTGTGTAGCTTGCCATATTCTCTTGAGGAGGATCAGTTCTTTGAGGCCAGACGTTGTGTGGCTTGCCATATTCTCTTGAGGAGGGTCAGTTCTTGAGGCCAGACGTTGTGTAGCTTTCCATATTCTCTTGAGGAGGATCAGTTGTTTGAGGCCAGACGTTTTGTAGCTTGCCATATTCTCTTCTGGAGGGTCAGTTGTTTGAGGCCAGTCGTTGTGTAGCTTGCCATATTCTCTTGAGGAAGGTCAGTTCTTTGAGGCCAGACGTTGTGTAGCTTGCCATTTTCTCTTGAGGAGGGTCAGTTGTTGAGGCCAGACGTTGTGTAGCTTGCCATATTCTCTTGAGGAGGGTCAGTTCTTTGAGGCCAGACGTTGTGTAGCTTGCCATATTCTCTTGAGGAGGGTCAGTTCTTTGAGGCCAGACGTTGTGTAGCTTGCCATATTCTCTTGAGGAGGGTCAGTTCTTTGAGGCCAGACGTTGTGTAGCTTGCCATATTCTCTTGAGGAGGGTCAGTTCTTTGAGGCCAGACGTTGTGTAGCTTGCCATATTCTCTTGAGGAGGGTCAGTTCTTTGAGGCCAGACGTTGTGTAGCTTGCCATATTCTCTTGAGGAGGGTCAGTTCTTTGAGGCCAGACGTTGTGTAGCTTGCCATATTCTCTTGAGGAGGGTCAGTTCTTTGAGGCCAGACGTTGTGTAGCTTGCCATATTCTCTTGAGGAGGGTCAGTTCTTGAGGCCAGACGTTGTGTAGCTTTCCATATTCTCTTGAGGAGGATCAGTTGTTTGAGGCCAGACGTTTTGTAGCTTGCCATATTCTCTTCTGGAGGGTCAGTTGTTTGAGGCCAGTCGTTGTGTAGCTTGCCATATTCTCTTGAGGAAGGTCAGTTCTTTGAGGCCAGACGTTGTGTAGCTTGCCATATTCTCTTGAGGAGGGTCAGTTCTTGAGGCCAGACGTTGTGTAGCTTTCCATATTCTCTTGAGGAGGGTCAGTTCTTGAGGCCAGACGTTGTGTAGCTTGCCATATTCTCTTGAGGAGGGTCAGTTCTTGAGGCCAGACGTTGTGTAGCTTTCCATATTCTCTTGAGGAGGATCAGTTGTTTGAGGCCAGACGTTTTGTAGCTTGCCATATTCTCTTCTGGAGGGTCAGTTGTTTGAGGCCAGTCGTTGTGTAGCTTGCCATATTCTCTTGAGGAAGGTCAGTTGTTTGAGGCCAGACGTTGTGTAGCTTGCCATATTCTCTTGAGGAGGGTCAGTTCTTGAGGCCAGACGTTGTGTAGCTTTCCATATTCTCTTGAGGAGGATCAGTTGTTTGAGGCCAGACGTTTTGTAGCTTGCCATATTCTCTTCTGGAGGGTCAGTTGTTTGAGGCCAGTCGTTGTGTAGCTTGCCATATTCTCTTGAGGAAGGTCAGTTCTTTGAGGCCAGACGTTGTGTAGCTTGCCATTTTCTCTTGAGGAGGGTCAGTTGTTTGAGGCCAGACGTTGTGTGGCTTGCCATATTCTCTTGAGGAGGGTCAGTTCTTGAGGCCGGACGTTGTGTGGCTTGCCATATTCTCTTGAGGAGGGTCAGTTCTTTGAGGCCGGACGTTGTGTAGCTTGCCATATTCTCTTGAGGAGGGTCAGTTCTTTGAGGCCTGACGTTGTGTAGCTTGCCATATTCTCTTGAGGAGGGTCAGTTCTTGAGGCCAGACGTTGTGTAGGCAATGTTTAGTTCTGCAAGTATTGTATAGGAGTGGCTATCAGGGAAAGCAAACATATGTATGGATATCATTCCCGGAGTAACGTGCTAATACAATCTATAGTTATTAAGGTGAATGAACAGGGGCGGGGCTTGCTTTGGGGCGCCCCCTTTACTTCTAACACCTTCCACTTAGACCTCATGCTATCATGCCACTTCATTAATAACTAACTTACTTTTTTAATGTAAAGAGTTGTATTATCTATTCTAGACATAAATATTGTTTTAATATAATAAGTTACATACGTAATTAATGTTTTAAATATTTTTTATTTTTCATCTTTTCCGTGTTTATTCTAAAAACTAGCACCCCTACATTGCGCCCCTAATTCCCTCTTCAAACTTCCTGCTCTTTCCCTTCAGTGTCATGGGTTCGTAGCTCCACCACATGAGTGAAGGATTTATTTACAGTAGTACGTCAATTTGTTCATGATTCATGGTTACACAGCTACAGAAATTACTGGTTTTATATTCGGGTGTTCACACACACACTCTTTGATATATATCTTTACGTACATCAACTTTAGAGATATACAAGACAAACCCTTTACAAATCTAATGACGGGTCATTCTTATTTAATTAATGCATCACCAAAATAGGAGCTATACTGTATACTGATCTAACAAGTTATAAAAATAGCTATATTTTGGTCTTTCACTTTTTATTTCAAACAAGCGTCTATTTTATTTTCCATAACATCATTTATATTGATACTCAAACTTTAAATACATTTTCAAACACACGTACTTTGTGTAAAGTTTATCGAAACTCTCTACGGCTTCGCAGACTCTAACGAAAAACCTAATATCTTAAAGACAAGTATATTTGCTTCTAGTAATTCTACTTGTGAACCATCCATCAAAATGTCATGTAGGAAACGTTGAAGATGAAATATTGACGGACAAAAGTCCAAAATGGTTTCTGTCCGCCGTGGCAAGCCAACCAGAAGTTGGAAGCGGCGTATCTCCAGTGTATTGTTGTAGGGGATGACTGGGTAAACCAGGGCCAGGGGGGAAAGGGGAACACAGGAAATTCAATGCTTATCCACGAGAGCGCGCGGACAGGCACGCCCCACCAGAACCTGAACTGCCCATCTAGTCTGTCTGTCTGTTATTGTGTGTCCGTGTTGTGGACATGTCAGCACTAGCTCGGGACAGGTTGTCTGGCGGGCCAATCTCCACCTTCGTAGCGTCCCCCAGACAACATCAGGAAACACTGATTAGATTGGCTAGCTCTACATTTCCCTACAAAATTACACTTTTAATCATTCTTGTTTTATATTTCTAAATGATGTGTTTCTGATTGAATCTTTTTATTGTGGAGGCACAAACTTATTTCATGTTTATTATCTCACTACAGCTTTTCTTTGAGTTCGGACATTTAGTTTCTCTAATTAATACGATGGAGAAAAAGATACAAAATGTTAGTTAGAATATATTATTATTATTATTAGCACCGCGTCTTACTACCCGTTCGGGTTGTACGCACTTACGCTAATGTGTAATGGTAGGGTGATTGTGAGATGAAATGAAGGACCTACAGTTTAACGTGGAATCCGAACCACGGTGTAGGCCTGGCATTCCTCACATTCACAAGATGTCTTGTCAGAGGTGAAGGAAGGGTTTGGTAATCAGATAAATCTTTGCCGGGACCGAGGATTGAACCCCGGACGCCAGCATAGAAGTCTGACACCTTACCCCTAGACCACCAAGTCACCAGTTAGAACATAAATATTGTAATTGTGACGTTGTTATAATTTTAGTTCCCAGATTAGATTTTAGAGAATAGTTTATTATTATTATTATTATTATTATTATTATTATTAGCACCGCGTCTTACTACCCGTTCGGGTTATACGCACTTACGCTAATGTGTAATGGTAGGGTGATTGTGAGATGAAATGGAGGACCTACAGTTTAACGTGGAATCCGAACCACGGTGGAGGCCTGGCATTCCTCACATTCACAAGATGTCTTGTCAGAGGTGAATGAAGGGTTTGGTAATCAGATAAATCTTTGCCGGTATAGAGAATAGTTAAACTTAGCTAAATCGCCAAGGTTTTATGGGCCTAAATTGGACAAGTTATTAAAAAGTTATTAAATTTATGGATTTAGGTCAAATTTAGTTTTTCTGCTCAACTGTATGTGGGATATGCCCACAGGTAGATTCTAAAAACAGACATTTCATTAACCAGCATTGGTGGACATGCAAACTATATGTCAGGCTCAACTAGTTTGGTTTGACACTGAGGGGAATATCGGGGTTTGTCTCCCGAATGAGTTTACTAAATTTGATTTTCTCTAAATGATTATCTACGTTACCTCTGCTCAAATGTGGGTACATTTCTACTCAAATTAGCCGTCATCATTCCTGCGTGATTAGGGCAATTGAAATGCACACAGTGCATGGTAAGGTGCAAGGGGCTGGCAGGGCCGGGGGGAGACAAGGATATCGAGAATAGCTAGGGTTGAAAACCCTGCCTAGGGAGATTTGGTTCATGACAAGGTCAAAATGTTAGTTTTCGTCAATTACAAAGTTGTACAAACTATGAGTGAAACCAACATGGTCCCAGGTGCTAATAGCCCTATGACACCAGTGGGGTCCTAGGTACTAGTAGTCCTTTGAAACCAGTAGTGATGACATATTGCATCATTGTTATATTCTGAACTAGTGATGACACATAGCATCATTGTTATATTCTGAACTAGTGATGGTACATAGCATCATTGTTATATTCTGAACTAATGATGACAGTTAGCATCATTGTTCTATTCTGAACTAGTGATGATACATAGCATCATTGTTCTATTCTGAACTAGTGATGACAGATAGCATCATTGCTATATTCTGAATTAGTGATGACATATTGCATCATTGCTATATTCTGAACTAGTGATGACATATTGCATCATTGTTATATTCTGAATTAGTGATGACAGATAGCATCATTGTTCTATTCTGAACTAGTGATGATACATAGCATCATTGTTCTATTCTGAACTAATTATGATACATAGCATCATTGTTCTATTCTGAACTAATTATGATACATAGCATCATTGTTATATTCTAATATAGTGAGGAAACTCAAGGAAGCTCCCCCCCTCCCCCCTTTCTTCATGTCTCGGTTCATATTATTTATTTTGGTGCAATACTTTGGTTCTTGAAAACAAGGTACTTGAGATGTCTCTAGTTTGACTCCTTGGCGTGGTAATGTAGGCTATAGGTTTCACGAAGTAAGCTAATATATGCCCAACAAGAATGTTGTATCTCATGTTTATATTCGTTTGATCTCCTTCATTGTTGTTTTGGAAGGGTGGAGCTTTAGCACTAGTGTGAACAAATTGGTTCTATTTAGAACAGGATTAAAAAATTAGAATACAATTTTAAACACATACTAAACTAATAATATATAACTTTTCATACCTTTTTCTTCGTGCATAGTTTATTTTCATAGGTTATATGCCCAAAGAGAAATAAATGGTCCGGCGCACCGCACAGACTTTCTCTCTCTTTCTATAAACTCGTAAGATTTCTGAACGGAATAATGTAAGAAGGCAGGATTGTCATCAACATTCATCAACACTTCTGTTTTAAATCTTATATTTTTATTTTTAAAGAATTAATGTCCTCATTTGTATGTTTGGACCAATAAAAAAGATTAATATTGGGTCCACAATGGTCAACACTTTGTATTAAAATTTCAACTTCCGGTTAAAATTCTAACATTTTATTGGGTGTTGCACATCTTCAAGTCATCGCATTGCTATTAAATTCCTCATTTATAAATGTTGACCAATAAAAAATGAAAATATTGACTATCGAGTCTAAAATGGAGATAGATCATTGCTGTACAAACATTTCTCCCAAGAGGTTTAAGGAAAAATAACATACTTTTTTTAGATACTTACTTATATTTAATTACTCTATGGCATTGGATAATTATTGCGTTAAAACTTAAGTAGTATATGTTTACAACTAAAGCTCACAAAATTGTATTAATATATTTGCAGATATCTCAGAAACTGTTGCTTTTATAAAAATATATGTCAAATAAAAGTTTTTTATTTCTAATAGTCCTACAATTTTGCAATGATAAGTTGTTTGGTAGCTCAAATAGTTGTGAAGATACGGAAATTAACGCTTCTCTAAACTACCCTAAAAATCATTTTCAAGGGAAAATGAAAATAGCCAGTTTATTTATAATCTTAATCAACGCCTAGATACGAATTTTAATCAAAATCGTTGGAGCATATTTTGAGAAAACTTTTTTTCTCTCTCTTTTCGCCCCTTATATCTACTATTAATTTTAAGTTTTAATGGACACACAGACGGCATTGTAAAGACTATTTTTTAGGGTTCGGGGGGTCATGAGACGTCGACATCCATCAACATTTCAGGTTAGATTTTTTTTTACGGTCGCAATATTTAAAGTTAAAAAAGTTAAAAAATATATATAATTGCGTATGGATTGAAAGTTATTGATTTTATAAACATATGTTTCGAATAAAATATTTGTATTATAAATATATATACATATTTGAAATGCTAAGTAATTTCATATCTCAAATAGTTTCGGAGATATAATACAAAAAATTAATTTACGCATCAGACCGGAGCCCTTAAAGCCATTTTGCCCAAATATTGAGAGTATCCATTTTGTTTGGAATATTTATTAATGTTTATAAATGAAATTTAATCAAAATCGTTATAGCCAATTTTGAGAAAATCGACTTTTTCTCTTTTTGCCCTTAAGTAAACTACCCTTAATTTTAGGGGTAGATAATCAATTCCAAAAAAACCCTCGGGGCAACCCTATGCAAATCCTAGATATAAAGTTTTAGCTCAATCGGTAAAATAGTTTAGGCTTTAGTTGGAGGTACAGACAGACAGGCGGAAATTCAAAAACCACTTTTTCGGATTCAGGGAGTCATGAAACGTCAAGATCCATCAAAACCTTGAGTTCGATATTTTTGACGATCACCATACTTTCTCTATTTGTAAGATAAAGTAAATAACTTCTTAGTTCTTTTAAGTTTAAATTTTTGTTATTACAAAGATCGATAAACTTTTTAAATCATTTTAACTCTAAAGCTATTTTTAAGATATTCATTTTAATTAAGAATTATTTTACTTTTTTTTTTTATATCTGCTACAAAATAAACGATACTTTAGTAGTTTCTGAATAGTTCTGAGATGTTTTATAAAGTATCAGTCAATTCAAGGTTAGGCAAAAATAGACTTTTAATCAATTAATAAAACTATGTGAAGTATTCTTTGTTAAGGAAACTATAGACTTTATAAACATAGAGTTTGTAGTGTTTGTAAATATTGTGTAAATATCTGCCAATACATGAACTGTGTAAGTTTAGTCCTACTGTGACGTGATTCATCGGCCAATCTTAGTAGTTTGACTAGTGAATAGTAACCAAACAACAAATAATACCGCCTATTCCTGTGACACTGCGAGTACCAGCACTCTGGTTTCCACGCGGACAGTCCGTAGTTTGACTAGTGAATATTCTTAAGGAAAACGGTTACGTTGTTTTGAGCTGACTGATTAGCTTGAAGAGTTCCCCTAAAAGCCTAAAAGCAGTAGAGAGAGCGCTTCCTGGTTTGGTTGGAAAGACAAGCAAGCTCCCCACATAGAATTAACCGTGTTTTCGATGAATGGGGACCTTCAAAGAAAGTAAATGACAGAATAAAAAACGTCACCGGTGACACAAGGACCGAAGACCCCTCTTCACAACACACATCTACCGACTGATATATTCAAATTAAATGGGACTTTGCATATGCCTTCAAATTCTCTTCATACCCCCCCTTTTTTTATACTCTTCCTGTACCCTTTCTTCTCATCTCGTTCCCTTCTTTCATTAGGTCACCATTGTTGTCCCCGTCTATGGGCTGGGTTACTTGCCCACATCCATCTTGTGAAGGATAAACTACACCACAAGGTGGTACAGGCAGCAACAAAACTACCACATGAGCCAAGATTTGCCCACATCCATCTTGTGAAGGACAAACTACACCACAAGGTGGTACAGGCAGCAACAAAACTACCACATGAGCCAAGATTTGCCCACAGCCATCTTGTGAAGGACAAACTACACCACAAGGTGGTACAGGCAGCAACAAAACTATCACATGAGCCAAGATTTGCCCACAGCCATCTTGTGAAGGATAAACTACACCACAAGGTGGTACAG
>CABEEJ010004911.1:24225-57104 GCA_901482245.1 Timema douglasi
GGAAGTACAGCCAACAATAAACCACACAATGTGGAAGTACAGCCAACAATATACCATAAAACATGAAAGTAGCCAATAATAAACCAAATTAAACAGAAGTACAGTCAACAATAAACCACACAATGTGGAAGTACAGCCAACAATAAACCACACAATGTGGAAGTACAGCCAACAATATACCATAAAACATGAAAGTAGCCAATAATAAACCAAATTAAACAGAAGTACAGTCAACAATAAACCACACAATGTGGAAGTACAGCCAACAATAAACCACACAATGTGGAAGTACAGCCAACAATATACCATAAAACATGAAAGTAGCCAATAATAAACCAAATTAAACAGAAGTACAGTCAACAATAAACCACACAATGTGGAAGTACAGCCAACAATAAACCACACAATGTGGAAGTACAGCCAACAATATACCATAAAACATGAAAGTAGCCAATAATAAACCAAATTAAACAGAAGTACAGTCAACAATAAACCACACAATGTGGAAGTACAGCCAACAATAAACCACACAATGTGGAAGTACAGCCAACAATATACCATAAAACATGAAAGTAGCCAATAATAAACCAAATTAAACGGAAGTACAGCCAACAATAAACCATACAACATGAAAGTAGCCAACAATAAACCAAATTAAACGGAAGTACAGCCAACAATAAACCATACAACATGAAAGTAGCCAACAATAAACCAAATTAAACGGAAGTACAGCCAACAATAAACCATACAACATGAAAGTAGCCAACAATAAACCAAATTAAACGGAAGTACAGCCAACAATAAACCATACAACATGAAAGTAGCCAACAATAAACCAAATTAAACGGAAGTACAGCCAACAATAAACCATACAACATGAAAGTAGCCAACAATAAACCAAATTAAACGGAAGTACAGCCAACAATAAACCATACAACATGAAAGTAGCCAACAATAAACCAAATTAAACGGAAGTACAGCCAACAATAAACCATACAACATGAAAGTAGCCAACAATAAACCAAATTAAACGGAAGTACAGCCAACAATAAACCATACAACATGAAAGTAGCCAACAATAAACCAAATTAAACGGAAGTACAGCCAACAATAAACCACTTACAATAGAAGAAGAATCAACAATGGACAACACAGCATGGCATTGGTGTCAACAATATTTCTAAGGTCTAGAATTAATTTTATTTATCTTACTTTTCTACTTTCGTAGGCCTACTCTGACTAGACCATTATTTTTGAAGAATTGTATCAAAGTAATCCTCTTTATTGAGAAAATATTAACTTGGAAGATTGACTCCAAGCCTGACTTGTTAAATACTGAGTTACTTTCAAGATGAAAGGCCATAAGTAGTAAAGGCAAGTTAAGCTAAATAGACGCTTTATAGATGTGTAAGAATGGACGGTTAAATAAACTTTCTTAATATATTAGATATGCGGAACTATATATATAAATTCCATCATATTATTGTATAAACCTAAGTGACAAAGGTATTTAAGTAAATAATTTAATAACAAGATGGATTAAATGAGTTACCAAGCTATTAAATTTATTAATTACTGTTATATCCGCATCTAAATATCATATACTTTAAATTAAAAAATAGCACCTGGGTATGGAAAGTGAACCAGGGACCTTTAGCATAGTATGCTATTGCTATAACCACTGAGCTATCCAGGAGTCATGCTGTGCCCAGTGTCACGTCACTCTTCACACATATGTAATGGCGGAGTCTGTAATGGACGTGCATAAATTGTCAGTTACATTTGAGTGATCAATGAAGATGATGAGCGATCATATTAAGCAGCCACCTTTGACTCGGAAGGTTTTTATAGTGCCAATAGTACAATTACAACTGTACAACTGCGCATATTCTGGGTAGCTAAGTGGTTAGATCATTGGTGTACAAGGCCAAACGTCCCGGTTTTGATTCATCTATTCAGGTGTCATTTTTCAATTTAAAGAGTTGAATAGCTGTTAAAGGGAGAATTAGTTTAGTCCAACACTAAACCATGTACTGCCAAAGTAACTGTAAGCTAAGGTTTCTGGGATGGCCAGAAATCCTGCCGAAACAGCCGTTCCAATTAATCACCTACACCTGATCCTATAACTCACAATTCTCTTTTGTAATATTTCACTAAACTCAATCTTCAGTGGACATTGATCATTCAACGTGTTGAATACACGATTCTTCTGGACTGCTCGCCAAGCAGCCACAACATTTTCATTCATTCTTCATTCTCCCCGACGGGTGCAAACAAACTCTGTTCTCGCAGCACTATCTTTAGGTTTTTACTGAAAGCTATTCTGAGGGCTCACAAAATAATACATCCGAGACAAAATGTGATATACAAAGGACCCTTTCCTCCAATATTATAATATAAACTCCTTCATACTGCAAGGCTCCTCCTGGATCTTGAATTATCTCTGCACTTATTTTAGTGGTGTGGCGATGATGTCCTTTATTCGCCTACTTCTGTTTTAAGGTGAACTGTGTTATTTATTACAGGTGGAGCATGCCCGGTAAGTCAGTCGTTGGAGAGGTACTGTTAGACTTACATTACATAGAGATAGTGAACCAATTCAAGAACACATTATTAATTGTTGTTTTAAAGAACTGTGTTGTGCACGTGCAACCTCCTAAAATGTATTAAAAAGGTGTAAACTCAATAGTTGACAGTGATATACCTTGATCATACATGTGGGTTTTAAAACTAGGATAATATGGTAATAATTCTTATATATAGTTACTACTTTTATTGCTGAAACATTAAGAAGCCATTACATATTCTAGGTAGAACTAGTAGGCTTCATCGTAACATACTTAATCTATCTCCCAATTATATATTGTTGGATCGAAAAAAAATTACAACCATTTTAAAAACGTCATCAGACTGGTATATTGTTTCATATTTATTAATTTTTTTTAACGCCTCGACGATATATTAGTTACAGAATTAACCTATTTGTTAGCATGAATACCCTCGTCATATCAGGAGCTCACAGTAGAACAACTTCAAACATATGCCGGTTCATCTCAGTTTATTTGAGCTGCGATCTTTTTAATTGAATGTAATATAGTATTACGATAAAAGTGATTAGGTGTTTTATTTATTTGTAAACATTAATACAGTAACGTTTTTCTATACTTAGCTATGTGTAAGTTAATAATAAGTAATATTTGTGTTATTTACTGTGCAACTATTATACAATTTTACTTAAATAGCTCACTTGACTAAATATATTTAAATGTAGATGGATTTAAAAGTTTAATTTATACTTTCAAGGACTTGATTAAAAAGTGTAAAACAGTTGAATACCATTTCCAAACCTAGAGATAAAAAGTTTACAATATATTAGTTTTATTATACTCACCACTGTTTAACAAACCACGGAGTACAGTTCTTTGGTATTCTCTGTGGTTGGAGAGTTACTACTTGCAAATTAAATAAGTCAATTATTTAGTAATGTAATTCTTAATAATTCAATTATTTCTAGTGGGTGTTGATAAAGTCTTACAATAACTTATATATATATATATATCCTATTAAGTGTGCATTTACAATAGATCAGCATGCATATGTTAACATTACGCTTACAGTTGACCTGAGACGGCTCAGCTTACTCTGCTAGACTCGCGTCAGCCAAGTTTTGAGCAATGTTCTCGAGCATGCCCCATTTGCACGTTGGCACTATCATTTGTGAGCGTCTCTTGTTAGTGTCGGTAATAAGAGAGGAGAGCCTTGGACCGTGGAGAAGGAAAGGGTTGCCTCTCCGTTGAGGAGCAGGTAGCGAATCTGCATAAGGGAACTTTGAACCCGTGAATAGGAAATAATCACGACCATAAAAAGTGGAGCAAAGGATGTCAGAGAAGAAAAGAGTTAGGGTGAACTAAACACAGTGGAGTAAGGTTGAAGATAAATGATCAATAAAGTACATGCAAGAAAAAAACAGCAGGTAGTGTTTCTTTTCATTTCGGGTCGAGTTTGTGAGTTTGGTTGTGTGAGGTCCCACACTCTGTGGACCCCAGGGGTTCATCTGCATGTAACGGGGAGTCTTGAGGACAATGTGAGCCCTCCAAGGCCAGTAGCTCGCTGCCAGACGCTCTCGGTGAGAAGAACTACTCTCTGGAATCTCTCCAGCAGTGTATTAGTCGCTTTTTGTGATTCTCTTGATCAAATACTCATGAGTCATTATTTATATTTAATGAAAGTTGAGAATTTCTTATTTAAAATACTAAGAACAATCTTACATTGTAGACTCAACACCCAAACATTGAAATGAATATGGTTCTGTGACACATCAAGTTGGAGAGATGAGAATACTCGCCAATATTTCCGGCATTGAAACTCGTGCTGCTATTATTTAACAATAAATATTTTAAATAACTCATCTAAATACACTAGGTAAGGTAATATCAATAAAAATACTAGCTATACCCGCACCTGTGGTAGCGTGGTTCAAATATCATCTAGTCTGGTTTGCCAGTAATTGAAAGGTCAGGGTTTGGNAAAACCACCATCACGAGACACGCCATTTCACCAAACTAATTATGGGCTTTGACACTAAGTGAGATTATTTTTTATCTCATTATATTGTATTGTGTGTATAAAATCCCAATTATCACACTGTACTTTGATGTTGGTTAATTATAGTATAATATTCCTTCTGGATTAAAATCAAAACTACTCAAACCTAAAACACACCCTAGTTAAATAGTTATTACTGCGACTTCTCTCACTTTCAAGAGGAGCCTTGGGGTAGTGATGGTTAGGAGGGAGGGCACGCTACTACCACCACTGTCGCGCCACTAAAACAGCGGCGTGGCTGCAGTCCCTATAGTATAACGCGCAGCGCCACTGTTCTGCGGCTGTGTGTGAAACCCTCAACTCGTCTCCAGTATTTGCAAACAGAACTGCTAGAAAATGTCCTAAAATGTTCAACTTATTATTATTAGACTTTCTGAATCCACTAATTATACCAACATTTGACTTACAATCTACCCACAGCAATGGGCGCGCGGACAAGGGTGTCAGTCTCATAAAGTTTGGTTTACCGGTAATTGAGGACTTCAGATTCGAATTACGGTTAGGTTAAGACAACTTAGCAGAGTTTTCATATATTGTTTTCCAATCTCCTCTTACTTACATGTGGGTATACTTCTTTGAATTAATATTTTCTTGTTTCTCTTCCATTAATGTGATTTGTTATATGGCCTGAATGAGACTTGTGGTACAACTTACACACTAGATTATTCTTAAAACATTCAGTCGTCAACAGTTCAACATTGTGAAGGGTAAAAACCTGACACCGTCACTGATTAATTTATTGCTGCTGTAGAAATGGAAACCAGGCTCCTTTATCTCAGTAGTCAGAACAATAAAGACTTTATCTCAGTAGTCAGAACAATACAAACTTTATCTCAGTAGTCAGAACAATACAGACACTATCTCAGTTGTTAGAACACTACAGACACTATCTCAGTAGTCAGAACAATACAGACACTATCTCAGTTGTTAGAACACTACCGACTTTATCTCAGTAGTCAGAACAATACAGACACTATCTCAGTTGTTAGAACACTACAGACTTTATATCAGTAGTCAGAACAATACAAACTTTATCTCAGTAGTCAGAACAATACAGACACTATCTCAGTTGTTAGAACACTACAGACTTTATCTCAGTAGTCAGAACAATACAGACACTATCTCAGTTGTTAGAACACTACAGACTTTATCTCAGTAGTCAGAACAATACAGACTTTATCTCAGTAGTCAGAACAATACAGACACTATCTCAGTTGTTAGAACACTACAGACTTTATCTCAGTAGTCAGAACAATACAGACACTATCTCAGTTGTTAGAACACTACAAACTTTATCTCAGTAGTCAGAACAATACAGACACTATCTCAGTTGTTAGAACACTACAGACTTTATCTCAGTAGTCAGAACAATACAGACTTTATCTCAGTAGTCAGAACAATACAGACACTATCTCAGTTGTTAGAACACTACAGACTTTATCTCAGTAGTCAGAACAATACAGACACTATCTCAGTTGTTAGAACACTACAAACTTTATCTCAGTAGTCAGAACAATACAGACACTATCTCAGTTGTTAGAACACTACAGACTTTATCTCAGTAGTCAGAACAATACAGACACTATCTCAGTTGTTAGAACACTACAAACTTTATCTCAGTAGTCAGAACAATACAGACACTATCTCAGTTGTTAGAACACTACAGACTTTATCTCAGTAGTCAGAACAATACAGACACTATCTCAGTTGTTAGAACACTACAAACTTTATCTCAGTAGTCAGAACAATACAGACACTATCTCAGTTGTTAGAACACTACAGACTTTATCTCAGTAGTCAGAACAATACAGACACTATCTCAGTTGTTAGAACACTACAAACTTTATCTCAGTAGTCAGAACAATACAGACACTATCTCAGTTGTTAGAACACTACAGACTTTATCTCAGTAGTCAGAACAATACAGACACTATCTCAGTTGTTAGAACACTACAGACTTTATCTCAGTAGTCAGAACAATACAGACTTTATCTCAGTAGTCAGAACAATACAGACACTATCTCAGTTGTTAGAACACTACAGACTTTATCTCAGTAGTCAGAACAATACAGACTTTATCTCAGTTGTTAGAACAATACAGACTTTATATCAGTTGTTAGAATAATACCGACTTTATCTCAGTAGTCAGAACAATACAGACTTTATCTCAGTAGTCAGAACAATACAGACACTATCTCAGTAGTCAGAACAATATAGACTTTATCTCAGTAGTCAGAACAATACAAACTTTATCTCAGTAGTCAGAACAATACAGACACTATCTCAGTTGTTAGAACAATACAGACTTTATATCAGTTGTTAGAACAATACAGACTTTATATCAGTAGTCAGAATAATACAGACACTATCTCAATGGTTAGAACACTACAGACTTTATCTCAGTAGTCAGAACAATACAAACTTTATCTCAGTAGTCAGAACAATACAGACTTTATATCAGTAGTCAGAATAATACAGACACTATCTCAGTTGTTAGAACACTACAGACTTTATCTCAGTAGTCAGAACAATACAGACTTTATATCAGTTGTTAGAACAATACAGACTTTATATCAGTTGTTAGAACAATAACAACTTTATCTCAGTAGTCAGAACAATACAGACTTTATCTCAGTAGTCAGAACAATACAGACTTTATCTAAGTAGTCAGAACAATACAGACTTTATCTCAGTTGTTAGAACACTACAGACTTTATCTCAGTTGTTAGAACAATACAGACTTTATCTCAGTTGTTAGAACAATACAAACTTTATCTCAGTTATCAGAACACTACCAACTTAGATATAATATTTGAAAATAACCCATTAATATCAACATAAAGATGAATTAGCTCGTAAACTCTACTTTTAGTCATCCTGACAAATATACAGTTTCATAGTCAAATTTAGTACGCCTCAAGTGCGGCGCTACACTAAATACAAGACGACACCTACCTAAACCAGAATGGAATGGGCCGTTCTCGTATAGGAAACTGGCACATACCATTCTGGTTTAGGTAGGTGTCATCATGTACTTAGTGTAGCGCCGCACTTGAGGCGTACTAAATTTGACTATGAAACTGGCCCTAAACCTTTTATTAATTCACATGTTTAGGCTGAAAAATAAATCAAAATACGTTGAAAGAATGCTAGCCCGACACAGTGATTTCAATGACAGTTTGTTCGACTGGTGACTGATTTATGAGTTAGAGATTCGATTCGGGTCCCAGCTGGGTGTATTGGGACTCCTTTTCTCAAAGTAGTGATTTTCAATATGGTTATTTCATACTCTCTCCAGGCTAGTTTTTGATAATACTCTCATCCCATGTCTTTAAAAGAGTGTAGAATGCTTATAGTAGTCCAAGTGTGCAGTTAGACCCCAACACAAAACAATAAATGTTATATTTGTTGTTTATAGAACTATAGGCCTAAAACCTTTGTTTAGATTAAAATAGATTAAAAAATTCTAAGTATTTAAGGGTATGATATATTGGTTTTTATAGAACTATATGCCTAAAACTTTTGTTTAAATTAAAATGTATTTAAAATAGTCCTAATAAATATTAAATTTTAATTCATTTAGTGGTAAAATCAATAATGTAGGCATAAAGCAAAAAGGTTTGATCAAACGTTTTATGTCTATTAGGCTATTTTTCTGTCAAGCATCCCCAAAGTAGAGTTTGAAATAATCTGACCCATTGAGAAATATAAAACAACCCCTCTCCCTGCTCTCTATCTATTTGTTGCGCCAAACCACTCAGGTAAGAATTATTAAGCTGTTATTATTTTTAACCAAATATAAATAATTTATCTACCGATATACAATAGGCCTAATAGGCAAATAATGGTTTCCATGGTGATCAAACACTAAATGAAAAACTGAAAATTATCTGTGAAAATCGGGTTTTCAAGGAAAACTACTATTTTTCCCGACATTATGGTCTCCTGACCGTTAAAATGATTGCTCGTTTGTCAACATTTGTTCAGCCATTTCCTCGTCACTTCTATAACCGGAAACGGGTTTATCAAATTATATAGAAGGATTTGCCTTGTTTATCACCAATATAAATTAGTTTTCTTAGTTTCCATTAATGATTATTGGTGACCTGGCGGTCTAGGGGGTAAGGTGTCAGACTTCTATGCTGGCGGCCGGGGTTCAATCCTCGGTCCCAGCACAGAATTATCTGATTACCAAACCCTTCCTTCACCTCTGACAAGACATTTTGTGAATGTGAGGAATGCCAGGCCTCCACCGTGGTTCGGATTCCACGTTAAACTGTAGGTCCTCCATTTCATCTCACAATCACCCTACCATTACACATTAGCGTAAGTGCGTATAACCCGAACAGGTATTAAGACGCGGTGCTAATAATAATAATAATAATAATAATACTATCCCAGGAGATGAGGCTGAGAGATAAATAATCCCCTATAGATGAAGTTAGCCATTAAATTCCCCACAGCTAAACAGTGCAAATTATTATCTTGCCATAATATCGACAGTTAGAACAAAAAGTAGATCTCAGGTTTGTGTGTCATTCCTTGTTCCAGAAACAGAAGAACGTCTAGAGTAAGGGGATAACCGGCGCCCAAGCCAGCGAGCGTTTCTCTGCAAGGGCCGCCATTTTATACTCATGCGCGTTGTCATCGAACGAAAAGATGGGGAAGCGGGGGGAGCGCAATACGTGGGGGAAGTAAATGCGAAAAAATAAAAAGGTATCGGGGGTGGGGAGTGGGGATGAGGGGTTTAAAACAGGAAAGAAGGCAAGAGGCGACGTACGAAAAACTGCTTCGCCGTTTCCTTTCGAATACATTTATATTTTTGTCTCATTTTCTCCGTCCTTATTTCATCCGCTACTTCGATTCGACAACAGCCACTCCAACAAACAAATCCATACTATTTTTTTCTCTATTTCCGAAAACTTGAAAACACGTTCTATCCCTCGATATTTTTTGTTTGTTTTGTATTATCTTTGTTTCTTTTCTTTCTTTCTCCTGGCGAGAGTAGACCCGAGCCCCGAGTTCGAGATCGGAGAAATCGCGGGGAAGTGGAGACGTCAACCCCACGACAATGATTAGTTCGTCTCTCCGACCCCTCCGTACGTACGAGAAGTAGAAGAAAGAAGAAGAAGACGGTGATCGAAGAAAAGGGAGGCCGGAGAGCCAGTACGCACACGCAATGCCACGGAAAGGAGGCGCCCATCGTCCCGACGTCAGGGCTATTCTTTCTGTTCCAACCCAGGTAGTGTGTTCACATCTTCTCCGTCCGCCACTAGGGTAACACCACACTCACTCTCTCTCTCACTCTCTCCTCTTCTCCTCATATCTCTCATTAACCACCTCCACCACTTAGAACCACCCCCCTCCCCCAGTTTAGAACACGACACCTAGAATTGATCCTCTTTAAACGCCAGTTTCTGTTTCACTTTCTTCCTATCGTTAGTTTCAGACATAGCACATGTCAGAATTAATGAACGGGTATTTACAATTACTCCCCTCACACCCTTGATTATGTTCGGTAGTAGAATTGTAATCTAACCCCCAGTAGGCCTGTATATTTGATTGAAGTCAAGTCACCGGTGATATCCCCCTCCCCTACAACCCTCATGTCACCCCTCACCACCTTAAAGACGAACGTAACAATTAGTCGGACCTTGTCAAGCAACTTCATTCAGTGACCAAGTCCTTGGGCAGCGTTTTACGTCCGTCTGTCTGTCTGCCTACTTCACCAACAACCTTCACCACCGGGAAATGGTAAGTCTTCAATATTGAATAAGTGAACTTTTGTACATAATGTGTGAGAGAGAGAGCATGATCGTTTTGCTGCGACTGATTATGTTTCATAAGTGTATGTAATTACGTGTTAATTAGTCACATTATATTGTCATCGTATTCAAGTGAATGTTAAATTTACATATCATTGAATCATAAATTAAACATTTTAAAGTTTCTCACCGCTACAAATTAACAACAATATCGTTGGATTAAATGAGAGCATTCCTCAGAAACGACACTCAAAACTATTAGCACGAGCATTTAAAAAAAAAAAAACACGTTAAAAAATATTATTTTCTACGAATATACCGAGTAAAATTATTAAAGGCCAATAAAACGTGCGGGTCGGCCATAAATGAAAAATGGAAGCGATGCTTGTGATGGCAGTTTTGTTAGCGCCGGGTGTAAAAGGGGAACATAAACTCTTCCGGATGTAAAATGTTCTCTTAGAACGATTGTCAAGTTCTCTCATTCCGTCAAATAAATGTTAGCCGAGAGACAATGACCCAAAACCACCAACCACCAACCACCGAGCGTCGAATAAAGAGACCACATTTCTTAGAACCACTATCAGAAGGTGCGCGATAAAGGTTTATCGGACATTTATAGCGAGAATAACATTCAAAATTATGCCCAGCTCTAGCTCATAAGATTGTAGTCTGCACATTTATACCGGTCAGGGTCACATAAACGCTACTCAATAAATACAGTAGATAAGCTTATATTTTCTAATAACTGCTTCATGAAGGGAAGCAGAAATATATCTGTTAATATCGGATGAAATACAACCCCGGTCTGGTTGAATGAACTCTTTGTAAAGGCCGACTAATGAGTGAGAGAGAGAGAGACTGACCCACTTCCGAGTAGGACGAGTAATTGTCTCATTAACACTTCCCCTCCACCATCACACCGCGTGGTTAGTGCAGGTCAGGGATCGGACCTCTCACTCGCTCCTCTCTCTAATGACGTAGTAAGAAGAACAAGGAACAAAACAACCCAGTGGCGGAAAGTTGTAAGAGGGGGGGAGAGGGGAAGAAAGGGAGAGGGGGGAGAACACAGAGTAGGAGGATGACTTACTTTCTTAACGACTTTTTCGCTGAGCCAATCAGAGCTCGACTTTGGCTGGCTGCGTTGCCCTTCCTTCATTAAAGAATTCTCATGACCTTGTTTGTTTTTTAAGTTAGTTTTCCCTTTCTTCGCCCGTTTCCGTTAGGCGTCCATTCAAAGTCCACTGTGGTTGGTTTGTTAGTTTGTTAGTTTGTTAGTAAGATGACGGGCGGTTAATTTGTGTGGCGAGCGGGTAGGTTGGAAGATCTCCCTCCGCTGTCCCGAGTGAGACGGGAGGTACGGCGCCGCTTGCCGTCATAAGTTGCTCCTGAGGCTCCTCAAGACGCAAAAGGCTCGACACTTGAACCAGTGACCTTGGTTTCACACTATACCTCCCCCCCGTCTCTCATACCATCTTAGTTGGTTAGGACTCGTTTGGGATCCCAGCTGATCAAAGTAAGGTTGGTTTCAGAATATTTAAAAAACACGGGAAATATTAAATTTAAGATTATTAATAATAATCCATATAGATGAAAAAAGATCGATAAAAAAAAGTTTTTAAAGCTACCGGTATGAGAAACTTTATTTGGTGCGAATGTATCCAATTTACACAAGTTATTAATTAAGACATCTCACCTAGATCATAGATCTTCTTATTATGTTTTATGTAACTTTCAAAACGAGTTCTATATTTATCATTTGATAATATTGTACCAGATCCAATACCAATAATAATACTCACTATCAATATAATTATCAGCTGTTAGTACACGATATTAAGGATTAGTCTAGTTAGAGTTACATTATAGTGTTTCAAGTCATCCTTTTGCAAATAGTAATTAACTTATTAGTTGTTTTAATAAATCTATAGATATTGTCTAATAGAAGCGTGTGTGAGAGAACCTGATATTGAAATGTATCACTGATATATGGATGTTATACCAGATAATGTCCTGATAATACAACTATATTCACAAGCATCAGCCTTACCGCTCAATACCAAAGGTCGTGTATTCGAGTCCCGTGTCTAGACTGTCATGTTCCACTAAAACACTTTACAACCCATTTCACTCAGCCATTGAGAAAAGTCTACTCTAGTATTGATAAGGCAATTAAAACAAACAATGAAGAGTGATTTATTCTACAAACTGATGAGTTGATGGACTCAACGCACATAATTTGCGTTACCATTAATATTGATGATAGGTTCAAAATACATGCCTTGTTTAATATATATTGATGCAAGCAAAATCCTCAAGAACAGTCACCGTTTCCCTATTCCATTAATGTTGGTTAGCTTATCAATATTACTTAAAAAGTATATAAATATATTTCCAATCGTCTACACTTTACAGTATCAATTTTAAGCCCAAACTATTGTCAGTAATGATTTAGTTTGTTGTAGGTTGCAGTGCAATCCAGAATTGTTCAACTTTGTTTTTCTCTTCTCATTTTACGGAGATGTTAATTCTCTTATTTTAAATTATAAACTCTATCCACGCTAAGTTCTTAGATATTAGTGTTAAACAGTTGGATGCCTTAGACTGTGAATAACATAAATAATAATACATCATGATCTAGTTCCAGTATGAATTAAATAATGTTTTTAAAATAATATTCACTAGAATATTTGTGTTAGTTTTATTAATTAGATAAGATACTTGGTGCTTTTTCTATTTAATAGTGACTACTATTCTGTGTGTGGTCCCCGAGATGTATATCGACAAACGAAAATAGATTCTCATTTGTTTCACTCTTTATCGGCTACGATTGTTCTAAGTTTAAATACACAGCATCTTAGAGGAAAGGTCGTGAATTGTTCGAACACTTTTAAACGTGTTAGAAATCTGAAATTTGGAACACAGATAGAAAACCATACAACCAGAAAAGTCTAAAAAACTAAAAATTTCAAACTGGGGGCCAGGGAAGCTTGGAGGGGTCTATAAATATAAAAAAAATTATATATTATAGAAGGTAGATAGTTGTAATTTGGTATGGAGGTAGAGGTACCGCTCCAAATAATCAAACAAGTCTTAAAATTTAATATTTCAAAGTTGGTATGGGTAAAATGGTGGAACAGGTGGATAAAAACTGTCAAAGCTAATATAAACAACTACTTAAAAGGGTGGTATAAAACTTGGACTTGGCAGGAGGGTTAAGGGACCACTGAAATACTCAAAAATTCAGATAGTTTCAAATTTTAAAATGGGAATCTGGGTAAAAGGAAGGTTGAAGGGGGATATTGACAGAAAACGACTCTTAGGTGAGATGGAAAATTAAATTTTGCCAGGAATAGAGTGGGATTACGCCAACTACCTAAATAATAATTAAATATTTGAGATTTTTAATAGGGATTTGGTAAAATTGGGGTATCCAAAATTTCCAAAACGCATATTAAAAACTACTTCTTAGTGTGGTAGAAGATTGAAGGTGACCTGGCGGTCTATGGGTAAGGTGTCAGACTTCTATGCTGGCGGCCAGGGTTCAATCCTTGGTCCCGGCACAGATTTATCTGATTACCAAACCCTTCCTTCACCTCTGACAAGACATCTTGTGAATGTGAGGAATGCCAGGTCTCCACCGTGGTTCGGATTCCACGTTAAACTGTAGGTCCTTCATTTGATCTCACAATCACCCTACCATTACACATTAGCGTAAGTGCGTATAACCCGAACGGGTAGTAAGACGCGGTGCTAATAATAATAATAATAATAAGATTGAAATTATATTTCAATATGAAGAACCAAGAATTGGGAAGAGGGATTGTTTCCAAAAATTCCCACAGCTAATATCATTTAGCGAATGGTATAAAATTGAAGTATCTACCTACATGCAGAGGGACAACAACAAATAAAAAGAAGAGTTGGAAAATTCTCAATTTTGAAACAAGGATCTGTAAATTAGGCGGTGAGTGGAAGGGGAGGATGTGGGGTTTCAAAACGTATCATAGAAAAAAACAATTTCGGTTGCGTGCGGTATAGAATTGATTGATTTGCAAGTATTTACAAAGATGACCCCAGATAATCAGAAAATACCGACAATTTTAAAATAAGTTCCAAAATATTGGGTGCTCAAGAGTTCACATGCTATTATAAAAACAAACTCCTTTATGTAGCAGATATCCGGAATATGTCAGTTAATCGCAGGGCCCGATATGTATCTCCAACAATACATTATTTTATTTGTGCTGCTTGTTGAACTGTGATGCTATATTCAATGTATATTAGTTTTAATTCTCTTATGATCCCCTTAAAGAACATTTTTAAATTACATCCCTATTTTTACATTGTGTTTTAGTTATCCTGTCTATTTTTCATGTTTAATTTAAACCCATTAGTGATTAATATTAAAATATAATTTAACATTTAGTTACTTTTCCTTTGTTTAATTTTATATTATAAAAAAGAACGGACATATCAACTATCTATATATCAGGTAGTTGTATATTAAAATAGGGATTAGCGCTCAGTTTTATTGGGAATGCAATAGTTAAAATCTAACCTTTTAAAACTGGCTTAAAACATTTACAAGTTTATAAAAATATGTCTGAAGTTGGCCAAATTTTCTAAACTTCTTATGAACACTCCAATGACCCTAAAGCTTGCCATATTTCCTTGACACACTACACTATGTCCATATCTCTTGCTGAGTGCCAGAGTGGAAGCTTGCCGTATTTCCTTGACACACTACACCATGTCCATATCTCTTGCTGAGTGCCAGAGTGGAAGCTTGCCGTATTTCCTTGACACACTACACCATGTCCATATCTCTTGCTGAGTGCCAGAGTGGAAGCTTGCCGTATTTCCTTGACACACTACATCATGTCCATATCTCTTGCTGAGTGCCAGAGTGGAAGCTTGCCATATTTCCTTGACACACTACACCATGTCCATATCTCTTGCTGAGTGCCAGAGTGGAAGCTTGCCACCTTACGAAAGGTACATGTTGATATGTTACTATTTGTTCCTGATGTTTATACCGAGCGAACGTAGGACTTGTCAGGGGATTGACTTTACTAATTAGTATGACGAACCAAATTACAAATAAGATAACCAAAAAGTTATTTTAAAATGTTCCTTAGCTATTCCTGTCCATCTATAAGTTCCGCCATTTGTTTTGAACAATTTTATTGCTAGTTTATCAGCAAAATGTTTAAAAATCTTTGTATATAATGTCGTTTTCATTCGAGATCAGAGATATAAAATAGAATAGCCTTGACTTTGAAAGTAAATTCTTCGCAAGGATTGGTTGGAAAGACCGCAATTGATGATGTTTGTGGTGACGTCACCATAATCTTTCCACCAGTTTGCGCCTTGTTGAGGGAATAAGGAAATGGAGAAAATAATAAGACACAATTTGGGAGTATCTTGAGTGCAAAGTTGCGCCATTTCTAGACTTGCGCCGGAGCAGAATTGCACTCGTTAGTGAATCCAGACCCAGGAATACCCAAAACTAAATAAATATTTTAGACTGACCTAGCAATCAAATAGAACATAAATTGTATAGTTACACTTAGGCCTATTAAAAACAGCCCATATTTATTATGGTGTCAACACATTACATTCCTAGACGAAAGACAGTCAAAGTAGTTGTAAAAACCGTACTATTAACACCAGAGCTATTATTAATTAGATATATATAAGTGACCTGGCTGTCTAGGGATAAGGTGTCAGACTTCTATGCTGGCGGCCGGGGTTCAATCCTTGGTCCCGGCATAAATTTATCTGATTACCAAACCTTTCCTTCACCTCTGACAAGACATCTTGTGAATGTGGGTAATGCCAGGCCTCCACCGTGGTTCGGATTCCACGTTAAACTGTAGGTCATACAACCCGAACGGGTAGTAAGATGCGGTGCTAATAATAATAATAATAATAATAATAATAATAATAATAATAATAATAATAATAATTAGATATAAGCAATTGTGACCACGTAAACTCCAAGGAATTGAAGCAACACTTGCTTGTTAGAAAAAGGTTGGATAGCATTTTTACTTTGTAATCATAAGTTCATGACAAACCAAATTTATTTAAGGGTGTGATATTTAAAAATTAGAAGTGTGAAAAATTTACTACTAAAATATTTGAGTCCACACATAATTCCCCGAGGATATAGATTATCTTGTGTTATCCCGTGTTCACTATTAATCAACTGAAGGTTGTTCAAAACTTTGATAAATATTAAAGAATATTATTTTGTAGTCAAAACAATAATCTAATTTATGGAGTAATATGAAAATAAAAAATAAAAGATTAAATTTTGAACAAAAGTGTACCTAAAACAATTACAATATGAGAGGCCTACATAGCTCGTGTTTAGAATATAATTACAAAATCAAGATAGGGAATGCAGTTTATCTACACTGGATTGAAGTGTCCAAAGTATTATGTCTAGAACTCAAAGGAAATATCAAGAATAAATCTACCTTCGTTAAAAATTGTCGGAATAAGTTGAACCCTATGAAAATAAAAGATTGAAGCTATACATTAAATTTTAAACTTTGTTTTGAATTAGTTGAAAATTTTAAAAATAATTTCAATATAACGTGATGAAATGTTTGTGAGTTCATAGGAATCCCTAAGTATGGATGTTGGAATGTCTGGCATTTCACTTTCTATCACATCCACTACTGTTTTAAACCTGTGATCTATCCAAGCCATTTATTCTCCACCAACGGCTGGCTAGGCCTGTCGTAGCTTCATATGCCTTATAATCTCGCTTTAGGCCAGGACAGGCACAACATTCAGTTCCCGACCGTTAATTTATCACATTTCACCAAAGGTAGATTTATCGGCCACGCCCGGAATCGATCTCCATACTCTTAGCTCAGCAGACAAACACGCTACCGACTGCGCTAAGGTGTCGGATTGGCGTTTAACCATGTAGTAACCAACTGAGGTAGCACACTTGAAAGAAGAAGGATTGGCGTTTAACCATGTAGTAACCAACTGAGGTAGCACACTTGAAAGAAGAAGGACTGGCGTTTAACCATGTAGTAACCAACTGAGGATAGCACACTTGAAAGAAGAAGGATTGAAATGTCAACAAATGTAAGAGAATTTGTGTAGGGAAACAAATACTTTGGAGAAAAATTGAGATTTTAAATATTAAAAAGAAAACCTCTTTAATTCCCTACTTCTTTAAAAATGTTCGGTGGTAAAAGTTAAAGTAAGACATTGGTTTAAATAAAAACATACCTACATTTTAACTGTTTCTAACAATATTTGGTAGATGCACATTTAAACTAATTTACCTTAGATTATAATAAACACATCTAAATTAATAACTTAAAAAATGTTGTTTTGACAAAACCAATTTACAATATATTTTAAATAATATGTCTGAGTGATAAATCTTTGTCCTTGAGTCCCCCTAACCGGTCGGGCTATAGGCCTACTAATGTGTCATGGATAAGGACATTGGAAGAAGAGTACCTGCATTTGTGTAGAGAGAGAGAAGAAAAACAGTTTAGGATAAAACCATCAAGGTGCACCAGCCTGGGGTTTGAAAAGCTTTCTCTCCATCATCTTGAGTCTAGTCTGTTGGAGGAATGACGCATTATACCATATGACCACTGGACAGTATTCTCAGTCCATAGTCCCCTCTCAAATTGGTCATTGGTAGTTTGTCAATTGATTGATCCCCCAGGATGATACAATATTTTAGAACTAACAATCCTGTTCTGTTCTACTTCTCTACCGACTAACTGGAGACTACTATTGCTATACCAACCCTCTGTTCTCAGTTCTACTTCTCTACAGACTAACTGGAGACTACTATTGCTATAACAACGCTCTGTTATACTCCTCTACGACTAACTGGAGACTACTATTGCTATAACAACCCTCTGTTCACAGTTCTACTTCTCTACAGACTAACTGGAGACTACTATTGCTATACCAACCCTCTGTTATACTCCTCTACGACTAACTGGAGACTACTATTGCTATAACAACGCTCTGTTATACTCCTCTACGACTAACTGGAGACTACTATTGCTATACCAAGCCTCTGTTCTCAGTTCTACTTCTCTACAGACTAACTGGAGACTACTATTACTATAACAACGCTCTGTTATACTCCTCTACGACTAACTGGAGACTACTATTGCTATAACAACCCTCTGTTTTCTGTTCTACTTCTCTACAGACTAACTGGAGACTACTATTGCTGTAACAACCCTGTGTTCTCAGTTCTACTTCTCTACAGACTAACTGGAGACTACTATTGCTAATACAAACCCTCTGTTCTTTGTTCTACTTCTCTAAAGACTAACTGGAGACTACTATTGCTATACCAACCCTCTGTTCTCAGTTCTACTTCTCTATAGACTAACTGGAGACTACTATTGCTATACTAACCCTCTGTTCTACTTCTCTACAGACTAACTGGAGACTACTATTGCTATAACAACCCTCTGTTCTCAGTTCTACTTCTCTACAGACTTACTGGAGACTACTATTGATATACCAACCCTCTGTTTTCAGTTCTACTTCTCTACAGACTAACTGGAGACTACTAATGCTATACCAACCCTCTGTTTTCAGTTCTACTTCTCTACAGACTAACTATGGATGGATGGTAAGATCCAGTACAAAGAACACAATTAGTTTAGTGGTAAAAATAAAATAGAAGCTTAAGATGATCTAATCCAATATAAAATAGAAGCTTAAGATGATATAATCCAAAATAAAATAGAAGCTTAAGATGATCTAATCCAATATAAAATATAAGTTTAAGATGATCTAATCCAATATATAATAGAAGCTTAAGATGATCTAATCCAAAATAAATTAGAAGCTTAAGATGATCTAATCCAATATAAAATAGAAGCTTAAGATGATCTAATCCAATATAAAATAGAAGCTTAAGATGATCTAATCCAAAATAAAATAGCTTAAGATGATCTAATCCAATATAAAATAGAAGCTTAAGATGATCTAATCCAATATAAAATAGAATTTAATATGATCTAATCCAATATAAAATAGAAGCTTAATATGATCTAATCCTATGTAAAATGCTCCAGCTAGAGGAGTCACAACAGCAATAGAATCGTTTGTAGGCCAAAATATTAGTGAAATATGAATAACTTTAATTTAAACTGTGAAAATGCTCTGCTTGCTTTAGGTTAATATATTCTAGACACTTAGTTTCTTGGGGTCTACATTAATTTGTTCATGAATTATAAAATAAGAAAAAATATTTTTATAATACTATGTGCATCTCTCTAGTAAAAAAAGATTCACCTCATATTCGAATACAAAATTATTTCAATGTATTTTGATTAAATAAATAGAGTGAAAGCAAATATTAACTATAGCAAAACACAGAAAAAATATAGGTTTGAATTAAGTTTGTGGGAGCATTCCTTTTTTTGAAATATGTAAATGCTTACTTTTCATAAACTTTTTCTGCTAATCATTTACGTTATTTTTTAAATATTGACTGTAAAAACGACCTATTTACAGAATGATTAAACCCTAAATATTGATTTATTAAAATAATATATACAAATTAACCCACATACCACACTTTCCTCCAAATTTTTATACTTGTCATGAGATGTGTCATAATTTAAATTATCATATTAATTTAATGGTATTTATAATCAGGTATTCCCATTTCGTTAAATACAGCTCAATGCACGATGGTATAGTTTATTGGGGTCAAATATGAATGCATATAATTTGTTTTAAAGTTGAGTCTCTCTAAATGGGAAGTACACTTTATGTCATGCAAATAGCCTGTGTGTGCACTGATTTTGATCTAAATTGATTTAAATTAAGTATATATTAAAAATAAATGGTTCCAATACATAGGTCTCAATTTATAAAACTTTTTATCCTTTTTCAGCCTTCTCACTTTAACATGTCAAGGCATTTTTTTGAATCAATCTGGCAATTTATGAGCTCCAAACTATTGCTAAAATTTTCAAAATTGTGGTAACTCCTGGACCTGTTTAGATATAACCAGGAATACAAATAATCATGTGTATAATTTGATAAGCCCTTTTCCTGTTATAAAAATTACGAATAAATGGTTGGACAGATTTTGACAAGTGAACACTAATTTTAAAGTTTAGGGGTCCAGGGTGTTGACAAAACAAATACCATATTTTCCATAGAGTTTTCCATCTTTTCCTTCTGTGTGGAGAGTGGCTCATATGTGAATTCATTCTTTATTTACATCACCATGGAAACTATTATATGTGTATTGTTGGTAAATTGGTAAATAAAATATTTCACTTTGGTTAAAAATAATAACAGCTCATTTCCTACTTGAGTGGTTTGGTGCAATGAATTAATAAAGGGTTAGGGAAGGAGTCGTTTTAATGTTCTCATCGTGGTGTGAAGGGGGAAAATATTCGTTCTGATTCAAAATAAACACTGAAAGCTAAATATCTGTGTAAAGTTGACGAGTAAACTTTTAACTAGAAAGTTGAATGAGGGCTTATTTTCCCAATAAAAATGTAGACTACATTTTAGTGCAATAATCTGCAGCCATCGCTACAACAATCCACTAGTAGGCCTATGTATATTATTTGTTTTGCCTTACAGAATAATATTTGTCTACAGAATTTGGTTAAAATAGATTGAAAATTAATTCTTTACATTGTTGTTTAATATTTTGCTCCCAATTTACCAAAATTTAATTTCCATCCTACTTTATAATTTATAGTGTAATACTTATTAAAACTTACAAAGTTTGTAAATATAGCGCGAAACTTCTGTGCGATACGAGTTCAGAAACATATTTGTCAATTTTTTCAAACATTGTTTCAACATTTTTTTAGTATTATATATGCAATGTACATCCAAACATAATATTTTATCGAGTATTATGTAAGTACCTTGTATTTGTCTAGTCTAATAAAAAATGTATGTAGTTGGAGAATCCTAACGAGGGAAGAGTCTACTAAACAATACATAATTAATTGATTTTTAAGATGTTTCTAGATTATTAAAATTAGTTGATATTTTTTTAGTTAAAACTAGATCACTATGTTGATTATAGGGGGAAAAAATCTGTTACAAGTAAGTTTTTGTTACTGGTATAGTATATATTATGTGCCCTATTATTTCCAACAAACAAGTTTGAAGATATCAACAAAAGGTTACATACAGGACAATATATTTAAAGCTATGAATTCAATTTTTTTTAAACGTGTATATTTTTTTATATGTATGTAACATCACACAATCAAAAATACCATAGTAACATTATACAACCAGTAATATCATGCATACCATTGTAACATCACACAACCAGCAATATCATACATACCATTGTAACATTACACCATCAACAATATCATGCATACCATTGTAACATCACACAACCAGCAATATCATACATACCATTGTAACATCACACAACCAGCAATATCATACATGCCATTGTAACATCACACAACCAGCAATATCATACACACCATTGTAACATTACATAACCAGCAATATCATACATATCATTGTAACATCACTTAATCAACAATATCATACATATCATTGTAACATCACACAACCAACAATATCATACATATCATTGTAACATTACATAACCAACAATATTATACATACCATTGTAACATCACATAACCAGCAATATCATACACACCATTGTAACATTACATAACCAGCAATATCATACACACCATTGTAACATCACACAACCAGCAATATCATACATATCATTGTAACATCACTTAATCAACAATATCATTCATATCATTGGAACATCACACAACAAATACTATCATGCATATCATTGTAACATCACACAACCAACAATATTATACATACCATTTTAACATCACACAACCAACAATATTATACATACCATTGTAACATCACACAACAAACACTATCAGGTATACCATTATAACATCACACAACCAGCAATATTATACATACCATTGTAACATCACTTAATCAACAGTATCATTCATATCTTTGGAACATCACACAACAAATACTATCATGCATATCATTGGAACATCACACAACCAACAATATCATACATACCATTGTAACATCACTTAATCAACAATATCATTCATACCATTGTAACATCACACAACCAACAATATTATACATACCATTGTAACATCACATGACCAACAATATTATACATACCATTGTAACATCACACAACAAACACTATCAGGCATACCATTGTAACATCACACAACCAGCAATATCATACATACCATTGTAACATCACACAACCAACAATATTATACATACCATTGTAACATCACACAACAAACACTATCAGGCATACCACTGTAACATCACACAACCAGCAATATCATACATACCATTGTAACATCACTTAATCAACAATATCATACATATCATTGGAACATCACACAACCAACAATATCATACATATCATTGTAACATCACACAACCAGCAATATCATACATATCATTGTAACATCACTTAATCAACAATATCATACATATCATTGTAACATCACACAACCAACAATATCATACATATCATTGTAACATCACACAACCAACAATATCATACATATCATTGGAACATCACACAACCAACAATATCATACATACCATTGTAACATCACACAACCAGCAATATCATACATACCATTGTAACATCACTTAATCAACAATATCATGCATATCATTGTAACATCACATAATCAACAATCATATAAATATACCTCAATTAAAAGAGATTCTAAAGCATATTCTCAGATAAACATGTCGTTTAATAGATTTTAATAAATTAACAATTTTTTTTTTTCCTTGTTTTAAGAATGACTTTCATTTCACAATAACATTTTACTGAGTTATAGATTATTTCATTCTCTACCACTATTTTGTATTTTTTGTGATGATTAAGTGTATTAATTTCGTCCTAATACTTTATTTTTGCCGTATATAACTTTTTCAAGAAATTATCTGTATTACTTATTTCTATTTTGAGAATATTATAAATATAATAATATTTAACTTTTACTTTAATTGATCTTTTTATATTTGTGAGAACTTATGAAACATATCTGAATATAATGTATACACCTACTAAATAATTATTCTTACAAAATATGTTGGTTTCTTCTCGCCTGAGTAGAGAATAATACAAGTAATACTACATCAAAAATGCGGTATTAATCCACTGAGGGTCTAGTACCCCTAGCAACCGACTAAACATCAATACACTAGGACTCTAGTATCACTAAAATTTAACTCAAATATCAAGACATTAAGGGTATAGTATCACTAAGGTTTGACCCAAATAGCAATTACTTTAGAGTCTATTATCCCTAGATTAATATTCAAGCATCCCTAATTTAATACTGTAGTATGACTACAGTGTGTCCTCAGTATCACTAGACTAGAGCCGCACTTATAATACAGTAGAATTACATTGCTACTGCAGTAGAACTACATTGTTACTAAAAAATAATTACATTTATATTACATTATAACTACATTGTTACTAAATTATAACCTCGTTGTTACCAAAGAATAAACACATTGATCCGACAGTATAAGCACATTGTAACTACGCTATAACTACTTTGTTATTACATTATAGCTTCATTAATATTACAGTATAACTATTTTCCACTACAATACAACTACATTGTTACCACACTATCACTTCAGTTCGACTACAGAATGACTCTAATCACTAAAAGTGACTACAGTAGTACTATAGATTTCAACAGTAAGTTATATTAAAATGAAAATAAAATAAAATATCTGTTGGTACTTACTAAAGAACAATTGTTCCTTATTTATCTAAATGACACGATCTTTAGTAATTAATTTAAGGACATTTACTGTATGCAAACTCAATTTAGTTAATTTGTTTATATATATGTGAATTATATTAGCATGGACCTACATTAAAATACATAGAGCTAATTTACCTCTAATAATACAAACCTGTAAATAAAATGTGCCTTTATTTCACCACGTATTTATTTGTAAATATGTGTCTCCCAATCAAGTTGGAGCCGTTTGACAAGAACAACTTTCTGATAGAAGTCAAGGTCATCACGGACACAATGAACCAAAGAGTGAATGAATTGTAAAGGAAACATGATCTCGTGTGTGTATTGCGTCACACGGCTGCTCTGTTGCATGATCAATGGTTGCTCGATGACTGGACAAATGTTATCTAGTGAGGTAACAAGAGCATCTGGCGTTAACTGTCTCCCAACTATCTACTCCTACGTTCATAGCATACTCGCATTAACACTTTGGACAGAGTTACATCTCTTCATTGTGCTCACAAAAACAAAACCATATACACGGCGTTCATTGCCAAAATTACTAACACACATCCTGACTCGAGAAAAATTATAAACTCCAGTCGTGATGGTAGAAGTAGTAAATTATCTTTAATAAAGTTAATATTTGATTTGATAGGCTCAAAGAGTAATAAAGAGCAGAATTAAATATTCATTGTTTTTCCCCTTTCTCCTTATTTGATAGTAGCTTAGTGTTCCATGACGACACGTTTCAGTGCTAATAATAATATTAGACCATCTTCAGGTGTTATTTATGATAAATATGATATTATGTTAAATAGGTACATATTATAAGACAGGGTTGTGAAAATGTTGAGGTCAAACTACCAACATGAAGAAATAAAACTAACCAATTTAGAAATTAGATAGTGCAGCTAGTGTAATAGGTCGTGTAATTTATATGATGAGTAAATGTAGATAGATATTTTAATGTTAATTTTGCCCAAAAAAATGTGAAATTGAAATTAAACGAGGAAGATGAATTTATGGTATTACTCTTCTTGAAGATGGTGTAACATCAATAACAACTTCCAAACATGTCGTCATAGAAGACTAAGCTATTATCGAATAATAAGTTACCCCTTGATTTATCTATCGTAGAGATCTGGAAACAATCTCCTCTCCAGTCAGCTTTCCACGCAATACTTACTAGACTGAACTGTTATATCCACAAATATTATAAATATAATATGAGTATTGTACTGTCGCATGACCCGTCCATCAACACGTGTCGAGATGTCTCCCAGTGTTGCTTGATGTACTTACATGTTCTAGACTCTAAGTGAACTAAACCTTACACCGATACTATTACAATTCCTCCAGTGTGAACTGTTCGTGGACTCCAGGAAGATACTGAAGATACTGACGTATCACACACGACGAGTTTAACAACACTGATCCTCTCACAAGTAGGTCATTCAACAGAACGTTACCACCACCAAGGGTTGTTCTTCGTCCGACCCGAGGTAGGGGTAGATCAGGGGGGGAGGAGGGAGTGGTCGGTGAAAGTTAATACGGTCATAGATAACCTTCGTCGGGAGGGAAAGAGTGAGAGGTAGGAAGGAAATTGTGAGGGAGAAGTTTCTCTATTTCCACTAATATAATTTAACCCCCTTTATACCCCTCTTCCCTCTGTTCTCCTATATTTTTTTCATCCCCCAAAATGTATCATATGGTATAATATTTTTGTCTTTGAATAGAGTTCAAGGTCCGTTGCAACTTGGTACTTACACACATAGACATGCAGAGTAGCTGGCTGTATACGGAACAACCCGGCAGATATTATAAATCACGCTTCGTTTCTTTAAAGCCTTACATGCTAAACATAAAGTTGTTAGGAAATATGCATCATAATAGTACCGGGAGACAACCCTTTAAGCCCCAGCCTCCACTACCAAAACCCCCCCAAAAAAACTGTTTAAATATGCCACGGGGGTAGGGGGAATTAGGAGGTAAAAATATCTGATATAAACCATGCTCTAGTGGAAGAGAAAAATGTATTTCATTATGAAACATACAAAGGGAGGGTTTTTGTATGGTCTGGCCCAAACACTAGTTAACCTTGGAGGCTTCCTTCTCTTTCCTGCAGCCCCCCACCTGCCACGCCTTATGTGGTGCTGGCCTTTCAATACCTAGGCTCCATGATGGACTGGTAGTACGAGGAACCGGCCTGAATATTACAATCTGTGACTGCATTGATGGCACTCGGGTCATTTGTTTGAAAGAGGTGCTTCGTATTTACAAGTTTAAGGTGGGGTCTAGGGAAGTCAACAGAAAATTAGTGTTAATCCAGTTTTTGATAAAAATAGATCAAATACCGCTTCAGCCCAAACATCAAGTCTAACTCTCTCCGAATGGTGACATCAACGGTAATGGTTGAATATCTGTCAACGCTGTCCTAGACTGTAATGACAACATTTTCTCTTCATTTAAAAAGTTCATCTATTACCACTAAGCTAATGACAGGTAAACACTGGTAACGTCACCACTCGAAGAAAGCTAAATGTTATGTTTGTACTGAAGCAATATTTGATTTATTTTGGCCAAAGCAATGTTTTACAATAAAAAGTGTAAAAACCCTAGCCCTTTTTTCGCGTCCCCTACATCCCCACCTTGAAGGACATTACTTGGCGAATGTTATTAGGTACAATTATATTGGAGAGAAGGAAATTTGTATATGCACAGCTTTGTGATTAGTTTTATAATCCCGTCCTTTCTAGGGCTAAACGTTGGTAGAACCTCGGACACTATGGTGGTACTTGTAGACCTGAGTGTCTTATTTCCCTCGCACTAGTGTGAGTTGCTGAGAAGTTGCTGACATTTCACAGAAGACTGAAAGGAAATTATATTCCTCGTATTAAAATAATCCACGAGCGTATTATGGTTGAATGTGCGTAATGTTCACTTCCTTGAACAGGAGTTGCCGAGTATGTGCTTCTATATCACAACAGAACATTTAACAACAAACATATTTCGGGACATCCCAAATAAATTAGAAAATTGTACCAGGCGTCCCAAGAGGGTAGATTTGTAATACCTGATTTGATAATAATTATGAATAAATACATATTTTACTCTACGGGAGGTAAGTCTTAGAACCAATTCAGGATTTTAGAGTAGTATTCATCACAGCTTTATTTAGCTAAGAAACTATGGTGCCACTATATATGTATTATTATTATTATTATTATACCAAATAAATATTAAAAATAAAACCAGGAAACTGTATTCAAATAATATTTTGACTGAAACTGTACATACCTCTGTTCAAAAATATGTGATCATAACCTCGCCCGCTGAATTTATAAAAATAAACAATCGTGAGGGAAAACAATACGACTTAGTTGATGAACTGACGTCATCCGGGTCGTAAACTTCTAGATGTTGATGTGATAGTTGGGGGTAGACAGTTAGCATCTGTGCAAGGCTGGTGGTTTCCCGTTATATACTGTTATTACTCTACTGAGAATGTTTGTTACAACTATAGGAGGATATAAGAGTATGTTGATATTTAGTCAAAGATCATTGAGAAGAAAGCTCATTCTCACGTCAACAAGTGCATGTCCTGCTAGAGAATACTAATCCTAAATAGTTTACAACGTCAGGTTGTTCTATACTTCAACCAGGAACTTTTAGAAACTTATAAGAGAGATTTTTCCTAGGTTTGGACACCATTAGGATAGGTTAAGATTGTGTTTGTCATACTATCCAATACCTTGCCGTATTTAGCTCATCTTGAGAAAACTTTAACAACCATCCTCCGTGCAATGCCACAACAGCCAAGACTGAGTTAGTACACCAACATGGAGTCAAACTCCGACCACCTGTCTTAACAACCACTAGTAACGGGGTAGAGTTCTAATGCAACCGTCTTATGAATTCAATTGTTTTCATAATAATGTAAATCCTGAGCCTAATGATTGAAAGTATTGTCAGCCTTCCTTGTTTGGTACAACCCGTGTCTATTCACTGGGCGTGTCTATGAAGCAGAGAGCTCTTTAGCTGTGATTCACTGACAGCTAAGACAGATACAACACTATAAAGCAGTCTCAAAGATAGATAGAGAGGCAATGGAAGTGACAAATGACGTCACATCAGTCACCTGTCATTAAGCCTGTATTTGAAAGCTAGACCCTCACAGTGGTGGGTCATGAGCCACAGTTTGACACTCTTTCAGTAAGAGAGGAGGAAGATAGGGGTGATATCAGATCCCTCATCTTGGAGGAAGATAGGAGTGATATTAGACCCCTCATCTTGGAGGAAGATAGGAGTGATATTAGACCCCTCATCTTGGAGGAAGATAGGAGTGATATTAGACCCCTCATCTTGGAGGAAGATAGGGTTGATATTAGACCCCTGATCTTGGAGGAAGATCAGGAGGAAGATAGAGGTAATATCAGATCCCTAATTTTGGAGGAAGATAGTGGTGATATTAGACCCCTCATCTTGGAGGAAGATCAGGAGGAAGATAGAGGTAATATCAGATCCCTCATTTTGGAGGAAGATAGTGGTGATATTAGACCCCTCATCTTGGAGGAACATCCAGCACTTTAAACCTGGCCTCACCATTACCTTCAGACTTGACAGCACAAGAGAGACTGACGCCTTAAATCACGTCACCAATAGTTTAAAACCGAGTTTGTTTGAGAGACAATTCAATATACCTATTATCGCAATATTTTGAAAGTTGTGACCACCTTTACTATCTATTATCGAGCTTGTTTGAGACAATTACAACATACCTATTATCGCGATATTTTGAAAGTTGTGACCAACTTTACTATCTATTATCGAGCTTGTTTTAGACAATCCAACATACCTATTATCGTGATATTTTGAAAGTTGTGACCAACTTTACTATCTATTATCGAGCTTGTTTTAGACAATCCAACATACCTATTATCGCGATATTTTGAAAGTTTTGACCAACTTTACTATCTATTATCGAGCTTGTTTAATTCACTGCAAATATTTCTATGGTCTAGCGAGTTACACGACAAAGTAACGTCTGCCTTAAAAAGTGTTTCTCAACTCTTAACTTCATGCATCTTTACCACATTAACGTAATTAAAAATCATTATAGCCCGGACAGGGGCTAATTGGCGGAGGGGAATAAAATAATAAATATTTATAAACTTGTAGTTTTTACAAAATTAAATAGACTGAACTAAGGAATAATATGGTTCGTTTGACAAATGTTCCAGGACACGGTGAGTTATGTTGCCCGAAGGGGAAGGATGGGGGGCGCGTATCCGAACCACTGTCGAGCAGTTACTATTGTGTCTGTCGAGGACTGCACTTCACACACTAGAGCTGCAGTTGACCTTTTTCCTTCCTTACCCTTCGTTTTCCGTCTCATTGTGTAAACACATACACACACATAGTCCTGAACTGTCCTGATCCTTTCTCTCCCTCTCTCTCTTTCTCTCTCTCTCTATGTATCGTTAAGCTATCTTTGCGTTCTATATTCGCATGTGATTACACACTCTTCAACAAACGTAAAAGGGTTATTTCGCAATAAATCACAAATTCTAAAGGGAGGGACGAAAATGGCTGTTTCCTCTCTTTTTGTGTATGTATACATGTTCGGAAAAGTTTCATTGATGCATAAAGAGGGTGTAAAATGTAATAGCTTTTGACTCTTTGTTGATTTCATTACACCTTTGCAATTTATCTCTGGAATTTTACACTCAATATGGTGGATATATCGTTTGAAATAAGTAGTTTAGAAAATAATATAATCAGGTATACATAGTTTTATTTCTAAAGTTTAACCTTAATTCAAAGAAGTAGTATTAAAATATATTGAATTTGTTTCAATAGGTTTATTAATAATGTTTCAAAAAATGTCACAACTCATCTAAAATATGTAGTTCTCAAATAAGGTACAGTCAGATTAATTTATTTACAGTAATGTACATAAAAATAAGAATTTGTATTTGAAATATACGAGAACATTAAAATGATAAAAGTAAATTCTATCGTCAATAGGTTCGTAGAAGTGGTTTTGTGTTTCATGAAATTCTCTTGAAACTAGTTGTATTTTTACAAGTTGCTAGCGCATCTTTATTTTGAACTAAGGGTCCAGGGTCGATTAGGTGGATGGCAGAAACCATTATCATTAGTAACATTGAGGTACACGGTTCTAGTTGAGTGCCATGGCCCTTATACGGTTCTAGTTGAGTGGCATGGCCCTTACACGGTTCTAGTTGAGTGCAATGGCTCTTACACGGTTCTAGTTGAGTGCCATGGCCCTTATACGGTTCTAGTTGAGTGCCATGGCTCTTACACGGTTCTAGTTGAGTGGCATGACCCTTACACGGTTCTAGTTGAGTGGCAGGGCCCTTACACGGTTCTAGTTGAGTGCCATGGCTCTTACACGGTTCTAGTTGAGTGCCATGGCTCTTACACGGTTCTAGTTGAGTGGCATGGCCCTTACACGGTTCTAGTTGAGTGCCATGGCCCTTACACGGTTCTAGTTGAGTGCCATGGCTCTTACACGGTTCTAGTTGAGTGCCATGGCTCTTATACGGTTCTAGTTGAGTGCCATGGCTCTTACACTGTTCTAGTTGAGTGCCATGGCCCTTACACGGTTCTAGTTGAGTGCCATGGCTCTTACACGGTTCTAGTTGAGTGGCATGGCCCTTACACGGTTCTAGTTGAGTGGCAGGGCCCTTACACGGTTCTAGTTGAGTGCCATGGCTCTTACATGGTTCTAGTTGAGTGGCATGGCTCTTACACGGTTCTAGTTGAGTGGCAGGGCCCTTACACGGTTCTAGTTGAGTGACATGGCCCTTACACGGTTATAGTTGAGTGGCATGGTCTTTTCACGAAATAAATTTCAGGAATTACTAGTAAAGCTCAGCCCAAAGTTGGGTAAGAAAGCTATGAAAATTTAGGGGAGATATGAAAATTTCATAGTGTGAGGTCCATGAAAAATTATAGTAATAACAATATCCTGGCTACAATTAAGTCAATTTGACTACTATTAACAACTTTACCTTCCATAACAGTTACAATTAAAGTCCACGGCTACTGTTAGGTCAAATAAAATACAGATGTGGGACTGGTTGTTGTGTCGGTTCTGAACTAAGACTCGTTTGCAAGACATGTGTTGATAGTAATTTAAGAGCGCGCATATTAAATACAGTAAATAGATTAATAAACGACGAGATAATATTGAAAGGTGGTTGCTAATATAAATACTGGAAAGAAGTTCTTGATCATTTTCAACAAGGAGACAACTTCTAGTCCAGGGATGGCGAGACTTTTCCGAACAGTGTGACACTTTAGGACTAGCCGAATTTGGAAATAATCTAATGTGCCACTTTAGGACTAGCCGAATTTTGAATAATCTAGTGTGCCATTTTAGGACTAGCTGAATTTTGAAATAATCTAATGTGCCACTTTAGGACTAGCCGAATTTTGAATAGTCTAGTGTGCCATTTTAGGACTAGCTGAATTTTGAAATAGTCTAGTGTACCACTTTAGGACTAGCCGAATTTTGAATAGTCTAGTGTGCCATTTTAGGACGAGCCGAAGTTTGAAATAGTCTAGTGTGCCACTTTAGGACTAGCCGAATTTTGAAATAGTCTAGTGTGCCACTTTAGGACTAGCCGAATTTTGAAATAATCTAGTGTAACACATCTTACTTTATTTTTTTAATGCGTATTTAAAAATCACAACTTGTTCAATATTATTAAATGTAATGAGCTACTCAAATAAAAATGTAATTTTTTTAATAATGTCTAAGTGTTAATCAAGTTAAACTATCAAAGTTCCAAAAGGAATGTCTTGGGCAGCATTACTTTTTTTTATCACTGCGTCTTACTACCCGCTCAGGTCATACTGTTATGTACTAATTAAAATTATGGTTTTAGCGATAAGAATTTTATATTTAGAGGAACAGTACCCACATTTGTGTGGTGGGAGAGTGGATAAGTATTTTGAAAAACCCCTCACTGCACCAGACCAAGAATCGAATCTGGATCTCCCCGCCATCGGCAGTCCAAACAGCACACATGACGTTTTGTAACCGTTTACTGACTTCACAAAGCTCATTGTGACACGTGAATGACAAAGGCTATCAGAATATTATTTACTTAAAAATATAATTTCAGGCTGGGAAATGTTTAATTTAGTGTTTATTTGTTCATATCGGTGTTTCCTGATTCTTGTTTCGTGTCATTGCTCGGCCCTCCCTGTTCTCGTAGGTAGCTCATTTTCATTAAGGTGAGAGATTCTCACGGTTATTAATAATTATAAACAATGCTGAGGTTTTCTCTTGTGTTTTTAGTTTCCAGACAAATGAGAGTGTTGTTAGTCTCCAGCAAGATGAGAGTGTTGTTATTCTCCAGCCAGTTGAGAGTGTTGTCAGTCTCCAGCCAGTTGAGAGTGTTGTTAGTCTCCAGCCAGTTGAGAGTGTTGTTAGCCTCCAGCCAGTTGAGAGTGTTGTTAGTCTCCAGCAAGATGAGAGTGTTGTTAGTCTCCAGCCAGATGAGAGTGTTGTTAGTCTCCAGCAAGATGAGAGTGTTGTTAGTCTCCAGCCAGATGAGAGTGTTGTTAGCCTCCAGCCAGTTGAGAGTGTTGTTAGTCTCCAGCCAGTTGAGAGTGTTGTTAGCCTCCAGCCAGTTGAGAGTGTTGTTAGTCTCCA
>CABEEJ010004912.1:15928-57079 GCA_901482245.1 Timema douglasi
ATATATATATATATATATATATATATATATATATATATATATATATATTTATTTTAACTTTTTGGACATTAAAGTTTAAGTATTGCGACCGTAAAAAAAAATTTAACCTGAAATGTTGATAGATGTCGACGTCTCATGACCCCCCGAACCCTAAAAAATAGTCTTTGCAATGCCGTCTGTCTGTGTGTCTATTAAAACTTAAAATTAAGAGTAGTTTTATAAAGGGCGAAAAGAGAAAAAATAGGTTTTCTCAAAATCTTCTCTAACGATTTTGATTAAAATTCTTATCTAGGTGTTAATTAAGATTATAAATAACCTGGCTATTTTCATTTTCTCATGAAAATTATTTTTAGGGTACTTTACAGAAGCGTTAATTTCCGTATCTCCACAAATATTTGAGATACTAAACAACTTATAATTGCAAAATTGTAGGCCTATTAGAAATAAAAAACTTTTATTTGACATATATTTATATAAAAGCAACAGTTTCTGAGATATTTGCAAATATATTAATACAATTTTGTGAGCTTTAGTTGTAGAGAGATACTACTTAAGTCTTAACGCAATAATTCTCCAATGCCATAGAGTAATTTAATATTAGTAAGCCTCTAAAGGTTTATGTTGTTTTTCCTTAAACCTCTTAAGAGAAATGTTTGTACAGCAATGATCTATCTCCATGTTAGACTCAATTAGATTCTATATCATTGTTTATGATTTTATTCGTGTTCTTATGTGGAGTGGTGATGATACAATGTACATTATTCGGTTCAGAAATCTTACGAGTTTATAGAAAGAGAAAGAAAGTATGTGCGGTGCGCCGTACCATTTAATTTTACAACGGGTTATACAGGCTTGTCTTGTGGTTATGTTTCAAGTGATTCTTAAATCACATACATTGCGTGTGGCCTGTGTTTAAGTATATATATTTTTACCCATATTATTATTATGGAACAAACGGCAATTTATTAGTATAATTTATTTATAGCACCGCGTCTTTATACTCTTCTGGCTCTACACAATGTATATTATAGTTGTATATTTTACTACTCAAAAGCTAAGTAATCTACAGCTGGAAGAGCTAATGAGTGGCACATTTAATTTATTCCTTATTAGCAGTGTTAATGAGTTTAAATATTTAAGAACAATTTTAACTAGCAATAACGAGATTATAATGGATGTTAGGGGAAAATCTTTAAATGCATGCTATTACTCGGGTAAGTTGTTGAAATTTTGTCTGCGTTCAAGGAATGTAAAACTCAAAATATACAAAGCCGGTTGTTCTCTATGGGTGTGAAACGTGGTATCGTATCTTACGTGACGAAAACAAATTTAGGGGGTTCGAAAACAAGATGTGTAGGAAGATTTTTGATACAAAAAGGGATAAGGCTAATGAGGAGTAGAGGAGGTTACATAATTTAGAGTTACATACTCTGTACTAATGAAGTCTCGTAGATTACGGTAGGCTGAACATTCAGCGTGAATGGAAGACTCTAGAACCTTGTTCAGGGTACTGACAGGAAAACCCAATGGGAAGAGATCATCGAGAAGACTCAGACGCAGAATTGACCTGAAATAGATAAGGTAGAATCAGGTGGACTGGATAGAACTAGCTCAAGATCGGGATAGGGTGTAATTAGGTGGACTGGATAGAACTAGCTCAAGATGTGGGTAGGTGGCGTACTTTTGTAAGTGCGGCAATGATCTTTAGAGTTCCTTATGCCCTAGAGTAAGTAAATATTCTTTATTGTTCTAATACCATTACAGAACTGATAGTTACTATCAGTTCTGTAATGGTATTAGAACAACTGTTTTACTCGCAAGCATACTGATTTCAATTTTATTAGTGGTAACGATAATTTATTTTTAGATTATAGGTTGTCATTTACCACTTAAAGTATTTAATAACAATATTCGAGCCCGCACAGGTGATCACGCGTACAAAGGCGTGAGTCTGATCTTGTCTATTTTTCGGGGAGGTCGAAATTCTAATCTTGGTTGGATGTTGTGAAGTGTTTTGTCCCAAATAATTTCACCCTCTCCCTTCATGCGAATGCGGGTACCTATACTAAATTTAAATTCTTATCTCATCATCAGTACCCCTCCAACTTCCCAATATCCCGTACATGTAGCAAGATGCGAGGCATAAAGAAAAACTTTACTTTTTTAACGCCGAACATACTTTGTAATACTTTTATTTTAATTTATATTTATTTACAATGTATAGACCATATATTTATGACTACGTTCGTTCAATAGATCAATATATATACAACATTTAATGTCAAACTTTTAATATTTTTTTCATTATTTTAATAACTAGATAGCTTAAGGAAAGTTTTGACTTTTTAGGGGTCTAATATTATTATTTAATGACACACTAGATTATTTATTTATTATTAGCACCGCGTCTTACTACCCGTTCGGGCTGTACGCACTTACGCTAATGTGTAATGGTAGGGTGATTGTGAGATGAAAATGGAGGACCTACAGTTTAACGTGGAATCCGAACCACGGTGGAGGCCTGGCATTCCTCGACACACTAGAGCTGCACAAACATTTTATTTTGTCTGTTACCCATGTTCCAATAAGTCTCTTTATCTATGATTATCAAAGATGAAGTCAACATTGGTGGTCTTGGGGTAAAGTGATCGCCTCCGGACACGATGTTTGTGGATTTACACCCAGCAGAGGTCGACGGATTTTTCTTGAGTGATAAAAATCCGTGGCACATCTTCCTTTAGAGCGGGAATAAATCCATCGGTTCCATACCGAATGTAACATGTAAAATAAAACTGAAAGGTGTGTGAAAATACCTTTCCAGGCCAAATTGGTAAACTCTTTCACGTTTGCTCGTGGATTGTTGTGTGTGCTGATATTATCAATCTGTTCAGAAAGTGAACGTTAAACACCTCAAATAAATACAAAACAAAAGATGTATACAGGCATATTATTTGTGAATACACTTTTATAACCAGTACTGAGATATCATTGTAAATATGTAATGGGCGTCGAAGCAATCCTTCACTGTTTTGAAATAAAATAAGATTTAAATAATAATACTTAGCACCGCGTCTTACTATCCGTTCGGGTTATACGCTTAAGTACTAACTACGCTAATTCTTTAGGAATTGGGAAGGTTGTATATATATGAAATGAGCCCGCATTTGCGTGGAAGCCGAATAGAAAACATTTGGGAAAACCGCCTTCAGTTCACCCTAGCGAGATACGAACCTTTATCTCCCCGTCCTTGGCTGTCTAACGCAACACGAAATTAGTGCGTTAGCTAACTACGCCACTGAGGTGGGTAGTAAGATTTTTAAAATGACGTCATTAAATTTGGACATGCACACTCCGTTTACCCTAAAAGGTAGCAGCAGTCTTACTTTGATGGAGTACACTATGTCCTATCTTATGAAGTATGAGCTATTCCGTAGTATATCGAATTTATTCTGAAAGGTGACAAACTTACTGTGACGGATTACACTTTGGTTCTACTTATTAGATAGAGCCAAACTGTAACCAGTCAAGGTAAGACTAATATATTTCATTGTAAACGGGTAATATTCTAGTAGGGGAGAAAAGGGCCTCGCAGAAGGTTCTTCATAAGAAAACAGGTCTATACATTGCGTTTTGGTAATATAGGCAGAGTTCTTCCGAGTGTCACCTCAAGTAATATTAATTAGTGATATCATTTACTGCTTGAGTGTGTGTGTGTGTCGAAGATTAACATGTGAATACATTCGAAATGAACACCTTCAAAGTATTCAACCAAGTTGAACTTTGTTTCACTGGAAATGGATTGAAACAGCTGTCGAACTTTTGCATGGCTTAGCACTACGTTTGGTGGAAGAGATACTGTTATTAATTTATTTCACAGGATATGAGAGAAAGCAACGTTTTGCCTTGATTAAGTAATATCGATAAAAATTATTTAAATTTTAATAGTTTTGAATTCTACAAATTGAATAAAAATAATATAAATTTTATGCACACACACACACTTGCGCATATATATATATATATATTTACACGAGATTTAAACTGGACATATTTATTTCTAAATTATAATAAGGCCTACTATTTAATATATACACTGGACATATATATTTTTAAATTACTTATATACTATTTGATATATACATTAAATTATATAAACCATTTAATTTATTCTTATATAATTATATATACTATCTAATATATAATATATTTATATATAATTATTTATATATGTATGTATACATAATATTTTATATAAATATATATAAATACATATAATGTGTAATATATGTATTTATTTATAATATAGTATATATAACTACATATATACACAATTATACATAAATAATTATAATAATTATATATAAATATCTTATGTATTAAATAGTAAATATAATATTAAAATAAAGATGCTCAGTTTAAAGGTATTTTAAATATATACATACATTTTGGTTTATTATTTATAGTTCATTGATTGTGGAGCCAAGTTTTAAGTTACAGTAGAATTTAATTAAATGTTTCTGAATGCAGTTCCTGAATGCAGCCGGATGCAGTCAGATTTATTAATGCGGAGGCCACAAAAGTACATTCATAAGTACGTATCTGTTCTTTCCTTCTTGCTAACAACAGAGAAATGGTTCATGTTAGTGTTGAGGAAGAGATATATATATATATATATATAGTACCAGTTCTAATAGATAAGAGCACGTATTTTCCTACATGGTATTACAATCACAATGAGAGTGAGAGGGGATAACTACATAGAATCGGCCTGAGTGAATACAAGTAAGCTTGTAGTTCCTTGCCTAGTATCACTTCCACTGTGTGGGAGAGAGAGATGCTCTTTGATCCTGTTAGAATACCTCCTTTCTTCCAGGACGAAAACTCAGAACATCTCGATAAATTCGTTTGACTAATTTTCCTCATTCCATGCTTTTGAATCTCTAACATTGCAAGTATGAGCTTCCTGGAAATGGTTCCCGTTGAATATTGTCATGCCTCATTAAAAGATACAAGGCTCAAACGAGCTAGAGTTATTCATGCTTTTTTTATCTTGTGTTTTTATTATTATTATTATTAATAATAATAATAATAATAATAATTAGAACCACGTCTTACTATCCGTTCGGTTATACGCTTTAAGTACTAACTACGTTAATGGATTAGGAGTTGTAAAGATTGAATTAGAGGAAGTGAACCCGCATTTACGTGGAGATAGAGTGGAAAATCATTAAGGAAATCCCCCACCCCCCNTACACCCAACCGAGATTCTAACCCCGATCTCCCCCGTCCTCAGCAGTCGAGCTCAACACGACTAGCGCGTTAGCCAACTAGGCCACCGAGGCGGGTTTTTATCTTGTGGCATATGTGATTGGGAATGATATGATATCCAGGTTCAGTCGCCTTATGTGTAGATTACTAGTCGCTCTGGTGGCACAGAACGTTTCCCAAGGTACACCATAGGAGGTTATCTACACGCCGTACACGCAATGAGATGATGTGATGGTAGCTGAGTCTTAACCAAACCCTGGTGAGCTGGGATCGTTCCCCTTAAGGGAAAAATACCTTACTTACCAGCCGGTAATCGAGCCCGGGACCCCTAGACTCGTAGCCTGATGCACTGACCCCTATACTACGGGCCCGGCCATACGAGTAGTCTACGAACGGTTGGTTGTTTCCGCTTACTGAGAGACAGGGTTGTGACCCATCACAATGTTAGCTCAGCAGATATTCTTCGTGTGAGTTACCAGAAGGGCAGACAGAGCCCCGCTATGTGGCTGTTCTATAGAACTTTCCAATAAAACAATTATATCCATGTTAAACTCGCCAACGCCGAACTTGAGGTAGAGAACAGAGATTAGGACGCTATTGCGAAGAAGAGTAATGGGGCTGTGTCGCCATGGGGACACTCTGGGCCGGAAACTCGGATGATAATTTTCTTACTTTGGAGGACGTTTTAATTCCGGTTATGCTGGAGTAAGTAGGCACTAAAATCAAAATACTAATCCTGAGGCACTCCTGATCTTGACGGAATCTAAGGGCCAGTTTCATAGTCAAGTTAAGTACGCCTCAAGTGCGGCGCTACACTAAGTACAAGACGACGCCTACCTAAACCAGAATGGAATGGACCAGTTTCCTATGCGAGAACGATCCATTCCATTCGAGTTTAGGTAGGTGTCGTCATGTACTTAGTGTAGCGCCGCACTTGAGGCATACTAAACTTGACTATGAAACTGGCCCTAAGAAATACACTTTTTTTTTTTAGGAATGGAACTGCTGCTATCTTATCCTTCCTCAAAACTCGCTACATCCGATAAAGTTTGGCTTCTATAACATTGGTGGGAAAACCAGACACCCTTAAGGTGGGCATGTAGGGGACGCGAAAAAAAGTCAGGGTTTTTGCAGGTTTTTTTTTAAATACCTAAACAGTTTTATGGTCAAATTAAATCAAATATTGCTGCAATAGAAACATAAAGTTTAATTATCTTCCCATGGTAGCCTCAACATTTCTTGAATATTTGTCAAGGGCTTCCTGGAATTTAATGACAACTTTTTATCTTCATTTAAAAATTTGCTCATCTAATGCTGCTATGCTCATGATAGATGTTCAACGACTGTTGATATCACCCTGTGAAGAAAATTAAACTCTTATGTTTGTATTGAAGCAAAATTATATTTATTTTTTCCAAAAATGTCTTTATATAAAAACTGTAAAAAAACACTACCTTTTCTCGCGTCCCCTACCTTCCCACTTTATTACCTAAAAAAATAAGTACCGCGGCGTGTGTTGAGAATTTAAGGCTAATAATTTGATCATATACAACTGAGCAAATAACATTCCATTTGTGAATCTGTTGAAAATCAATTAATTATTTCAGTGTAAATAATAAGGAACGTTTGTTTTATAAAATGTTTTACCAAACATAATATCCGCGTCTTTGACATGAGATAAGAGAACAGCTTTCCATAAACACTAATCTAAGTTTTCGCGAATGATTTCGGACAAATTTATTTAGAACCTCTTCAGAGACTCATTTATATTATTATTATTATTAGTAGTAGTAGTAGTACCGCGTCTTACTACCCGTTCGGGTTGTACGCACTTACGCTAATGTGTAATGGTAGGGTGATTGTGAGATGAAATGGAGGACCTACAGTTTAACGTGGAATCCGAACCACGGTGGAGGCCTGGCATTCCTCACATTCACAATATGTCTTGTCAGAGGTGAAGGAAGGGTTTGGTAATCAGATAAATCTGTGCAGGGACCAAGGATTGAACCCCGGCCGCCAGCACAGAAGTCTGACACCTTACACCTAGACCGCCAGGTCACCCTTCATTTATATTGAACATGGCCAAATCGTTGAGTCTTTCCTGACCCATTATTGATCTCAAGCAGGTATTAATTCCATTCAACGAATTAAACCTCGTTCTGATGATGAAGTAGTAGCTGATATCACATAAACCGTTTTAAATAGGCACTCATGTTTGGAAACACAGACGCAAATCTGTAAGCTTACAGTGGCTTATCGACTTTTTAGGATTTTTACATCAATAATTTCAATCCTCCGTAGAGGATTGAAAACCTGGATAAATGTGTATTTGCTGCTGCATCTATTATTCTCTTAATCTGTTAATTTTTTTTATTAATTAGAGAGAATTTAAACGATTACTGAATATTTTCTGAAAATCGACAGGGGCAAGTACCCTTTTGCCCCTACCTTGAATCTGCTACTGTCAGGCGAGTACTGAAAGATTACATAGAAATACAGAAATAACTAAATAATACATGTTAATGTGATATTATATTTCACACAAAGTGACAGTGGATAAGGGTAAATGTAAACATAAGTTCAATATTACATAATTCAATATATGTTTATAAACAATTAATGTAGACATAAAATTCAAAATTTAACGTGAATGGTTGCCTTTAATACTAATACTATGTATTGTTATAAAAGTAATTTTAATTTAACTTAATTACTCTATGGCATTAGGAACTCTAAAGTTCATTGCCTCACTTACAAACGTACGCCACCTATCCCTATTCTGAGCTAGTTCTAGCCAATCCACCTCATTACACACTATCTCTTTCAGGTCCATTCTAATGTTATCCTCCCATCTGCGTCTAGGTATTCACATTGGTCTCTTCTAATTGAGTTTGCAAGTCGACACCCTGAACAAGGTTCTAGAAGTTCCCATTCGCGCTGAATGTCCTGCCCACCGTAATCTACAAGATTTGATTATCCTAACAATGTATTGTGACGAGTACAGGATATGTAGCTCGTCATTATGTAGCCTCCTTCCCTCCCCAGTAGCATAATTCCTTTTTGGACCAAATATATTCCTAAGCCCCATGTTTTAGAACACCCTAAATTTATTTTTTTTCGTGTGAGGTAAGAGATCACATTTCACAACAATAAAGAACAACCGGTAAATTTTAATTGTAAGTGAAAGAAATTCATGCAATAACCATTCGCCTAAAAATATTATACCCTTTGATCTCGAACCATTTATTTAAACAATGTATACTTTTGTTAGGTATATTAATTAATATTTTGTGAGGAATGCCAGGTCTCCACCGTGGTTCGGATTCCACGCTAAACTGTAGGTCCTCCATTTCATCTCGCAGTCACCCTACCATTACACATTAGCATAAGTGCGTATAACCCGAACGGGTAGTAAGACGTGGTGCTAATAATAATAATAATAATAATAATAATTAATATTTTATAATTGGCAACACTTCTTAGTGTTTTCCCATTTTATTTTAAATAGCATAATTTATTTTCTATTATAGTATGAAAACGGCTAAATAATGCCGTTATTAAAATTGCTAATGCTATGAAAGGACCCTTAAAAGGTGTTTGACAAAGTGTTTACTCACGGGGAACGGAGGAAATAGTTTCTAATAGTACGTGTAATTAATCTGAGAGCCTTTCCGGCCCTCGTTAATTAGTTAGAGCAGAGCACTGGGTTTGGAATGACCGGAATTTCCATCGTTTATCTGTTAAGATGAGAGTTGTAAACTACTTGACCATCGGCGTTCATCTGAAAGTAATATAAACGTCTGCGGTGACTCTACGTTGGCTGTAGGGATGATTGCTCGAGTTTGTAGGGGGTTATTTTGAAAGGTTTTGCCAATTGGTTGGGTAAATTGCGATAATTTGTTCACACAAAGAGAGGCTGGGATGAATACAATATATTACACCTCAGCAGCAAACACACACAAGTTGAATATTTATAATTGTTTATATCACTACCATAATTGGAATACGAACAACATTTACATTCAAGTATTGATTATAACTTTTTCTGTCAGAAAAATATATCATCTTTATAGTTATAAATATATATATGATATTCACTTCACGCTTACAAAATATTAACATAAATAAATTGTGCGACACAATCTTACTTATACATTATAACCATGGAGTCTAACCAGAAAAGGAATCCTGAAAATAAATTGCCCAAGTACCAGAACCAGAATTTGAATCGATATATTTATTTCGGTTCATTAAGGTTCTTATTAGTTCTTAATTTTTTTTTTTTAAAGTGCTTTTTATGCTCCTTTTTCTTTGAATTATTATTTTGAGATTCTCTTATTTTTCTTTTTCCCGGTATTATTTTTTGTCAAAGTCAACTGTATTATTTTATATTTTTTTACACATATAACTTTTAATTTTCTGTAAAATTGTTTAAATATATGTTTCTATTTACGAATTTTATAACTTTAGTATCAGTATTAAATACAAAATTAAAAGAATTGAAATATTAACAAGAACTTAACTAAGAATAAAAAATAACCTTAACTTTTATTTTTCTCTAACCAGAACCGATAAATATTTTGTTTTGACTATCTGATTATAATATTATATTTTTCATTTATTTGAAGTATTTAACCTTCACTTTTTAAACCAGTTGATTATATCAGCACACGACTTTTAAACTAATTTAAATCTATAACGGACACCACATCCAGCTGCCTGGCCGTTAATTCATCATTGTAAGAGGGTAAACATCCATTTCACGAATGAGAATTTGTTCGCCCATACCAGGAATTAAACTTGGGACTCTTAGTGTAATATAATTTTTGTGACAAAATTTTCAATATTCATTTACCAGTAAAATTCCTCTTCATAAGTTTTCCTAACAAAAAAATATTATTTTTATAGTCACATGATAAATTCTTCAGATATAAATTATAAAAAACATTCCGTCGCTATTAAGAAATCCACAAATTTTCACAAATCAGCCATTAGTAAACTACCCTTAATTTGAGGGCTGGATTGAAAAAATCTTAAAAAATAAAAAATGAAAGGAAATATGAGCATATAACATCTAAGTATTCATTGTGAACAAAATCCATCAAATTGATTCTTCTTAAGTGCCAGGGACAGACAAACAGACAAATAGAAAGACAAATATGGAGACAAAAATAATAATAAGACCCAAATTTTGAAAATTTAGAGGCACTTAAGACGCCAAGATTTATCAAACTCAGAGCAGAATATTTTCCCTTTCTTTATATAAGAAAGTAAAAATTCCAAGACCCGTATCTTACTACCCATTCGGGCTATGCGCCTATGTACAAATTACGTCAATGGGGAAGGGATCAGGAAGGCTGAATTTAGAAGACGGATACCCGCATTTGCGTGGAAAACCATTCGGATACCAACCTCAGTGCACCCGACCGGGATCGAACCACGATCTCCTCGTCATCTGAAGTCTAGTATACTGTGAGATTAGTAACTTAGACCATGCGGCCACCGAAGTGGGTAATCCCTAGTTTAGAATTTCATTGAAAACAAGTACACTAAAGCACAGCTTATTGTATTTTACTCAAAATTAAATATTTTATTTCATTACGTGATATGGAAGCTTATGCAATATTTGCCCTCGATAGTTTTATTTTCTTTTTCAGGGAATAAATAAAACAACTCCTGTCGATGTATTTCTTACATGTGTAGCAATTTCCTCACTAAGTATTTCGAAAAGTTACGAATTTTCAAAAAGGGTGGCTTTCTATGCACCAATAATATTTTCATAGATTTAAATGTGCATTGTCTTGGAAGAAACTTTAATTTTAATACATACTCTGGTGTAGTAAATTGGGATAGAACATAGTAATCTCAATTTAACTCATATTAAATTTAATGTTTTAAGAAAAGACTACGTAAAACTTAAATCTCATTTTTATGGACGTGTCATTCTAGCAAGCTGCTCACGCTGTTGGTTTATTTGATAAACCGGTTATGTCACAGCCATTATTTAAATATAGTAGTTGTTATAAATAGTGCCTTTTATTTTCGACATGTTCGTCACTCCATTTTAGTTATTTTATTCATTGTAATCTTATTGTGATTTTTGTTCACTACTGTACCATTTATGTTTTTAAAACGGGCTTAATATAATACATTGATTTGTTTTTTAATTTAATTACTGCCTTATTCATTAAATAAATAGGAATCACGTTAAACTATTGATAAGGGTCAGTCCTTAAATTACGTTGTTTTTTTTGGGAGGGTAAGAGGGAGTCAGAATTAATTTTACACAAGGGAATTTTTATCAATGTTTTTGACAAGACAAAATCTAAAAAAAAAATAGATTTTATTTTTTCAGAAAATAAATATTTTTTCTATAAAATGTCATATCACTCGTTTTATTACCTCCCCTTATGTCTAAAAATAACTAAATGATTAAAATAATCTAATTTACCTAATTGTAAAAAAAATACGTAAATTGAGAGGGGGGTGTGACTGAAAATCTTATGGTAGGGGATGGTCGATGGGGGTCGAAAATAATGAAAAAAATACTTAAGTAATTTAAGGACGTCCTATAAGGGTTCTGAGTTATATTCTCGGTAAGTCTAAAAATTCATCACTGTGGTAGGTGGGGTTTTTCCCTTTTTCAGAGTAATAAATTGACAACTTAGGGACTGGGTGTAATAAAAAAAAATATCGTAATAATTAAGTTAGTCTGTAAATTGTGTTCTGATACATACAGTTGGTTCAAAATATTCACACCATACGCCCAAGATTTAAAAAAAAAATCTATTACGCCGTAACCTTTTTTCATTTCGAATATTTTTCTAATTCCAAGTTGCGACTCGATCACAGTTATTGCTTTGTCTCTCTCTCTCTCTCTCTTCACCCACCTCCCCCCCATCTACCCTACCATATTTGCCAGGAGAGCGCAAAAATGTCTCGTTCGTTAGTTCAATCCGTGAGACTTTATTGTTTCAACCATCGACCATCCTGGAGCGAGGGGGAAGATATGGACTGTGAAGAAATAAGAAGGAGAAAGTAACATATATTCAAAAATTGAGATAAAAATACTTACCAACGCAGTTCAGTTGTAATAACAATCCCTTTCACTTGAGCGAGCTCAAAGCTAGCAATTTTTTTATATTTATTTTTTTCAGTCTTATCTTTCGATTTCTGGATCCTATCCAGATTTCTAGCCTTACTTCATTATATTATATAAATACATAGCAAAAGCTTGAAGAAAAAAATACATGAATAATAATAATAGTTTAACTTATTAAGTTTATTCTTCTAAGTTTGAAAATTAAATTATTTTATTTTTATTTAATATAAAATATAGCCTCTATAATCTGCAAAACATGAATTCAAAATATAGTATAGGTCTTGACAATTTAATTTAATTCACATACATATATACATACATACATACATACATACATACATACATGCATACATACATACATACATACATACATACATTAATATTCAAATAGAATCGATATGTAATAGATTAGGTTTTTATTTGTTTTAATACTAATTTTTTTCGCGTTTTAGCCAAGTTAATACTGCAATCATTTTGTTCATTTTTATTATTGCATTTGTATTATTAAAACAATTTTCCATCGATCTAGAAAACAAAATTATATTTTTGATCTATATATGGCTTAATTTAAATTAAACCTTTTATTTTTACTTTAACATTTTTTCAGTTGAAATAATTATGTAGGTAAGCAAAACTAAATTATATTAAATTACTCAAATGCATTTATATTAAATGTTCGTACTTGATTGAAATGCGTGTACATAAATTATCAATAATAGCTCATTGATGCAGCTTAAATTATCACTGGTGTTCACGCGGTATAAGGCGTAAATATTGCAGTGGGCAGCGAGTTCAAGATTTGAATCTCGGTTGGATGCACTTGAGTAGTTTTCACCTGTTTTTTTCCATTCTTGGTTTTCTCATACTCTCTCCACACCATCGTTGTTGAATCTCCTCAAAATTAGCTTCCACATTTCGATTTGTTTGTACATAGGTGTGTTAAAACCTATTTACATATATATTAGTTTATTTCAATTTTGATTACGCAGATTACGTATGATATGGTTTGTGAGTGTTAGGGAGGTTGGGGTTTGAATATTATCCGAATGTACTGAGTTTTCCCTCTCAAACGTTTTTTATTCTCTCTCCACGCAATTACAGGTACATTCCCTCTAAATTATACCTTTTCATCCTTAATCCAGATGTATAGTTTAATTCAGAAAGCCCGATTGGGTAGTAAGACTCAGTGCAAAAATAAACTTTAAAAGAATCCAAATGTACTGAGTTTTTCCCCTAAATGATTTTTATTCTCTGTCCATGCAAATACAGGTACATTTTCTCTAAATTATACATTTTTCACCCCTAACCCATTTGTGTAGTTTAATTTGGAAAGCCCGGATGGGTAGTAAGAATCGTTACATAAATAAACTTCACATAAATCCAAAGCTAAATACATTATAGTTAATGTAAAAATATGTCTTTGTTTATACGCTTCAAGTACTAATTACGCTAATGGATTAGGAATTAGGAAGGTTGAATTAGAGGAAGTGAACCCGCATTTGCGTGGAGGGGGAGTGGAAAACTCTTTAGGAAAAACCACCCCCAGTTCACCCGACTGAGATTCGAACCTCGATCTCCCCGTCCTCAGCGATTGAGCTCAACACAACTAGCGCGTTAGCCAACTACGCCACCGAGGCGGGTGCAATGGTATAGAAATGACGTGTACCCAGGTTGTCATTTTTAAATATTTATCTGAACAAAAGGTTATTTCAATGCTTTAGAAAATTACATATGGAGATGTCATGAAAAACAGAACTATTGTTGACTAGTGCACACATACAAGAGTTTGTTGGGTGGAAGAATTAAAATGGTTTTTGTACTTTTACTTTAGTGAAAGAGAAAACAATGTAAACGCAGAAACAATTTGTATTTTGAAGCCAAAACAAATGATTTTGGAGTTATTCCAAACACATTTATTTACAATCAATTAAATATAATATATATAGGGGCCTTTTAAGTGGAGCTTTAACTTTTGAGATATGAGAGATTTGTATTTTAATTATTTAAAAAATATTTTATTTTTCACCACTTTTACTACCCATTACTACGCATTTACTTACAATAACAACAATGGAGTAGGATTGAGGATGGTATGATTTAGAAGAAATGTACGAGAATTTGCACTGAGGTAGGATGGAAAACAATTAGCCAACACAACTCCCATTACACCCGGTTGGGATTTGAGCTCTTAGAAAACAATATTAAATGAGCTTGACGGTTGTACCGCGTCCTCGCCGATATGGGTCTCACTTATTTCTAATTTTAAAACTATCATTATTTTATTCTTCATTGGTTAAGCCTACGGTTCTCTCTTTTTACTATTATTATTGTTATTTAACGTGAACTATCTGAACCGATTTATTAATTCAGCACACAGCTTACAAACTAACTTGAACCTTGTAAAATTCTCAACCCTACGGCTGTCACTTCATTAGTGTGAAAGAGGTACCTAGTTCAAATATCACAAATGATAGCTGTTTTATGCATGCCAGGGATCGAACTTGATACCCTCAGCTTGGTAGCTAGATGTGATAACCGATTGAGGTAAGGTTTTGGACCTATGTCTGCCTCATAAGAGACGAAATAATCTAGTAATCAACTCAACATTAGTAATATTACTCAGTATCTTTTATTAGAAAGGCGTTTGAAGAGCATACAAATTAACAAGACACATAATCCGCTATAAAGTTGGAAACATTTAGGGAAAACAAAACTCAGAAGACCCTTTACCTGTATGGGATTCGAACCCCAATCTCCCCATCACCAGATAACTAAACTAGATAATCATTAAACCTATAGTCACATATAATTTTAGCGCCGCGTCGTAATGGGTTATACTTTTATATACTAATTACGTTATTGGTTTTAAGGATTTTGAAGGTTATATTTAGAGGAAGTGTACCCGCATTTGCACTTTTTTGGGCGGAAAACCACCATCATTACACGTGACCGAGATTCTAACCTTGATCTTCGCATCATCGGTAGCCTAGTCTAGTGCGATAGTAGCGCGTTACTGTGGATTCACAAGTTCGCCAAAAAGCTAGCGCAGAACAGAAATGTGGTCACGTGACGCGCTATAAGCCAATCACAAGATTTCCGCCTCATCGGCGCGAGCTGTTCCGCTAAAGTTAAACTCATCTCTACTTTGTCCGTTCTGCCTGAGATGTTCGGCACAGGAGCACCAATCAAATCTCAAATCAGTACGCATGCGCTCTACAGCCAAAAGCTAGCGGATAGCTTCGTTGGCCGTTATGAGGAGATTTGAAATAACCCGTTTATGTAAAGCGTGTGTATCTATGTATTGGATTGTGTCACGGCAAAGCGCTATAATTTGAAAACATACATCGGGAGAATGATATAAAATATATGTGTATCCACTAGAAATTAAAACATGTTGATTAGCAGCTGTTTTAAGTTGGCGTTGCAATGCATCATGGGTCAACATATATCCTGTGAATAACTGCGCCACTGAGGCAGATTCTGTTTTCCATTTTCGGCGAAAGTGTGAATCAAGCTTTAGACCATACGGCCACCAAAGTGGGTATATATTGCTATATTAGTTTGTAAGTTATGTATAATTAGTCAATTCAGAAAGTGAACCTTAAATACCCCAAATAAAAGATAAGCGACTTTTTAAAATGTTGTACACAACCCTGCTACTAAAAATCTCCTAACGATCCTGGATATCAATAGGTAAATCCTCTCACTAATTCTAGGAAGTTTGTTCACGGTGTGTTGGCAAGGTTTGTTCGTAGTTGTGTCGTTTTGACCCCGAGGGCGCTAGGTACGCACCCGAGTCCACTCAAGGCTTCTGAAAGACTTACCGCCGTCTAATGGCGATACGAGGCGGCTACGTAAAGGAGGAAGAAGGCGTCATGTTTTATTCACACACACAACACCTGGTCTCCTTGTGAGACAAGTGTCCTCGCTACCAGGGGACTCTCTTGTATGTGTAACGATCGAGGGAGGAGGGGGTAGCCAGCAGCACTCAGGAATATTCGTTCCGAGGAACAACACTTGCATCACAACCATATTTCACAAACATAGATTCATACAGTTTGTATACTACTTTTAAGCACATTATCTATTAATGATGAAATATAAATGAGTTAAAGATGAGGAGAGTATTTAAACAGAAATTGACTAGAATCCACCCCCAAAGAGAGAATATAAAACTACATGGTGGCCAGTAAATGTCATATAACACCAGCCGTCACGATTACATATTGCAGCGTTTTTCAACCGGTGTGCCGCAAAAGTTTGGAGGAAGATTAAAAAGAAGTGATATTTTTTAAAGAAATTAAAATAAATCTTTTTAAATCCATGATCAAAATAATTTTTTTTAATTACACCATTATTAGAATCTTAGCTCTTTTTTTAAGGTATTTAACGGGAACTTTCTGAACCGACTTATTATATAAGCATACAAACCCGCCTCGGTGGAGTAGTTGGCTAACGCGCTTGTCGTGTTGAGCTCAACTGCTGAGGACGGGGAGATCGAGGTTCGAATCTCGGTCGGGTGAACTGGGGGTGGTTTTTCCTAAATGGTGTTCCACTCTCCTTCCACGCAAATGCGGGTTCACTTCCTCTAGTTCAACCTTCCCAATTCCTAATCCATTAGAGTAATTAGTACTTCAAGCGTATAGCCCGAACGGGTAGTAAGACGCGGTGCTAAATCTTATTATTATTAACATATAGTTTAAAGGAAATGTACCAGCCTTTTTCGTAGTAAAACAATAATTACATCTGATTAAGATTCGAACCTTGACTTCCCCGTAATCTTAAATACACTCTATTATGGGTTTGACGCCTTATATTTTGCGACCACTGATTTGGTCGTGACCTATAATTATTTGACCGAGACACCAGTCGACTTTCAAACGCAAAAGTTCTTCATGATAGAGAGGTTATTATTACAAACAGGATCGATACGTTTTGAAATAACCCACTAGTTTCACATCCCCACACTCCGTTCGCCCTGAAAGTTAGCAACCTTACCTTGATTGATCACACGATGACTCCTATCTTATGACTGTAAGTCTGTCACCTTTCACCTTGAGCAAAGGGTAGTATACCTTTGTACGTCACTACATCTACTTCACACTGCTGGCAATAGATAGCGGTTGAATTCTTTCCCATGATGCAACAGAGGTCAAGTGTTCCTTATTGCATTGAAATAATTTAACTCAAGGGCATACGTAGAAAGCTAATTTATCAATAGGGTGTATACTAGAAAATATTACTATACCTTTGGCCAATAAAAGTTTGTATACACCCCACCTTCTAGGCCTATGGGCCAATAAAATCTCCCCCGCCCCCTTGAATTGTTCCTATATGAGTTGTGAATATGAACATATTAAGTTCTGGCAGTGGTCCCTTTGACAAAGGCCCGATCAGTGGTATCAACTGTGAGTATAACTTATGATCGTAATATTTTTGGGAATATTCTTGGACTCCAGGAAACCCGTTTCCTTCCTTCACATCCCATGTTTGGGCTGGTTTCAGGTCCAGGTCCAGCATCCAGTTCCCAGGGTATAGTCCGGTTACAATCTCACAGTTATTGCTTATCTGTAATGAGTATATTGGCATTTGATGAGCAACTTTTTTAAATACTGAGTAAAAGCTATCATCAAATTCCAGAATGCTCTTGATAGATATTCAAGAACGGTTTAAATTACTATGCGTAAAAAATTTAACTTGGCGTATCTGTTGAAGAAATTATTTATTTATTATAGCCCAAACAAAATTTTCTAGAAACACCAGCCTTACCGCGCGCTCCCCTTCATACCACCTTAGTGTAACGTTCCTAGCAGCGTGTGAGGCTGTCCCCGAAGCTAAAGCTTGATTCACACACTCACAAAAGAAAAAAAAAGAGCAGAATTTGTTTGAGTGATACAGTAATTAACAAACTGTATGTTGACCCATGATGCATTGTAAAGAAAACTTTAAACAGCTGATTATCAACATGTTTTATTTTCTATTGAATATTTTAGTTCATTGTCACATTGAGTGTTTTTAAATTATAGCGTTATGTCGTGGCACAATCCAATACATAACGGTACACGCTTTCCGTTAACGGGTTATTTCAAATCTCCTCACAAAATCCAACGAAGCTGTCTGCTTGTTTCTAGCTCTACAGCGCATGCGCGCTGATTTGAGATGTTTGGTTTTGATATTTGATTGTTTCTCCTGTGAGTCAGAGCAGACGAAGTAGAAATGAGTTGATCTTTAGCAGAACAGCTCGCGTTGAGTGTGTTTTTCATCTTTCTTTTCTTAATGGATGAGATGGAAATCTTGTGATTGGTTTAGAGCTCGTCACGTGACCCCGTTTCTGTCCTGAGCTTGTTTATCGGCCAACGTTTGAATCCTCAGTAAGCCTGCCCTTTCAAAGTGGGGATCTTTCTACTGTCTCCTGGGAGTGCCTTCCCCCCACCCCTCCCCTTGGATGTACTATAAATTGAAGGGATTCACCAGACCCGGGGCAGGTGACTTTTTTCACGTAGGGGAGGGGGTGTGGGGGTGGCATCCCCTTGTTTTGGCGAGCTATCAGTAAATTTAAAGCCTCGGTGTATCTGCGATTACTTTCAAGAAAGTTGTCTTGGGATTACTTTTGCTCACTTGTATGGGATAATTTGTTGATATGTACAGCACTCAATTCAGTGTTTATCGATCCATTTGTAGACATTTAAACACGTAGATGGATGAAAATTATACAATAACACTGTAGTGGAGAATATTAAAAACATGTATAAACCTAATTTCGTATTCATATGCCAAGTTATGTGCGATACAGTTGTATTTTTTGGAAGATATTACCAATATCGAATTTTTTTCTTTAGTATAGCAACTTTTTAGTAGTGAGATATATTATTTAGCAAGGTCGACTGTGTGTGTGTGTGTGTGTGTGTGTGTGTGTGTGTGTGTGTGTGTGTAGACTTTAAACTACTCCGGGGACACAAGAGAATTGCCCAGGGTACACACAGGAAGGTTGTCTGCACGTACCCGTAATAAGATGAAGTGATAATAGTAATTATGGAGGTGTCAGCCAGGAATGTTTTTAAACCTAATTAGCCAAATCCTTGTGCGCGTTGGGATGGTTCCCCTTTCGGGAAAAATACCCAAAGTACCAGTCGGAAATCGAGCCCGGTACACCTAGATTCATAGCAAGGAACACAGACCACTCTACGACGAGGCCGGTTGCTGAGTGGCTGATAAAATGAGTCAGTTAAGTTACACAAAATGCTCGTTCAAGAAATAACAATCAAATTTATACATGAATCATAAATTACAAACTAGTATAATGCATTGCCTCATAGATTCAAGCGCACATACCGGATAATATACATTCAGAATATGCGCTGAGCTTAATTTTTGAAAAAATGTCCCTTTAGTTTCTGATTCCTCGTCCCCATTTCCTCAAATACTGCTACATATAGTTGTAAATGTCCTCAATGTTGACAGCAAATATGTTTGTAGAATATTTTTTAAAGAGTGCTTATCGTATTCTTACGTTAGGTACACACAAGTTAAGTTCTAGTTGACAAAACGCGTAGAGTAAGGTCAAGTTTAGTTTTGATTGAGGAATAATACAAATTTTACAGTCTAATTTTCATAGGAAGTCCGTTATTTGAAAACTGGAGAGACATGTGGCCACAATATAGGAAAAAAGTATTACAAATTGTATTTACAGTCTTAGCCCGTTTAATTAACATTGCAACGATAAATAATACAATAATGCATAAGGAAATATTATTTGAAGCTTTTGAAAACCTTTGTATTAACTTTTTAGTTAATTAATCAAATATGACATATTTATAGAATGCTAAATTTTAGAGTCTGTCAATTTTGGTAGTCAAAAGTGGGCTTCTTATAAAGATTGGGGTTTAATTAACACTCTTTTTTACTATTATTACTAACACATATCAATTTATGTAAAAAATATTTTTCCGTTTATCTTATGAGTATAAAGTTAGATACGAGCTACAATCTAATTTTCATAGGAAGGGTCTCTTGGAAAATACAAACACATTTTCTTGCGGCTAGCAATGTTAACATTTTATCATTTTATTATTGTTATTTTATTGGTATTGAAAATAACCATCAAAAGTGAAATTTGCAGATCACATGACTTGACATATGAATATGTGAAAGTAAATTTAGTCACTTTTATATATTTCAAATAAGGCAATTCCTATAAAATTTGTCTGTACAAACTCTTATAAATGTGGTTTATTTCCAGAGGACGGTAAACAAATAAAAATATATATTGTGCTAGGAGTTGACATAGTTTAATCAAAAAAGCATCAAATATTAATTATATTTCCAAACTGAGCAAATATATGTATTTTGATAAAAATTGGTACACCATATCAGTAATTTTGTATCGCCTACCGTTATACCATTCTGCTTTCTTAAAAAACCATAATCCAGTGAGCTAAACTCATCAAAGTTGGTATACCTTTAACAGGAATGTTAAATTATGGTATTATGACTTTTAAAATAAATTAATTGATCTTATTTTGTAGAATTAAAAAAGTGTACGATAAAATCGTACATACTTGCTCATACATCCAATTCCAATTTTCAAAAATCAATAATGACTAATTACTTTAAAATAAATTCTCTACAAAAAAAATAATTAAAGGACCCGGTGATATTTATAATGTAACAATCCTCAGGTAGTCTTTGATTTGAACAAAATTGTTAAAACTATTTTCTAAAAAATAAAAAAAGCTTTCAAAAATCAATCGCCACTAAATAGCCCTAGTAATATAATCAAAAATCACGATTTGGCCTCAAGGGACCATATTATAACATATAAATATTAAATTTTGAACGATATCTATCAAACAGTTTCGGCTGTAGTAGAGGTACATGCAGGCAAACATGGGGGAGACAAAATTTTAAATCCCACTTTTTTTTTTAGGTACCTAAAACGTCAAGATATATCATAATCTCGATGGAGAAAATGTACGCGATTGCAAAATATATCTATGAGAAAGTAAAAACCTGCCTTCCGCCAAATCTCAAGTGAAGGTTTCAGATTCACCACCAGGTGCGCAACGGGTTCCGTTAGAGGACGAAACTGAAGTAATGTCACATAGTTGGTCATAACGGTGGCTCAAAAACCCAAACATGGCTATTACTCTTGCTTTTGAGTCGGGTTCAGATATTATTTCACGTGCAATTAATCCCGATTGTAGCCGGCAGGCAGCAGCTCTGTCGACTGTGATCCGCGGTGGCGCCTTAACCTCTTCCGGTTGGCTTAGCTTGGCGCCGAACACCCGTCACCTCGTGTGAGTTCGCCGGGAAGGAATGCGTGTCCCACAGACAATTAACGTGATATACCGGATCATGGGGGGATATATCATCCGAGGAACGTGCAGAGAAGGTTTCAACCCAGCGCCCCCCGCCCTTTGTGACCCCTTGGACAGTTAGTGACTTATGGAATAAGATTAATTTCATAGCCAATGTAAATGTATGCTTTTAATCTTTCTTTTCTTAATGAAATATAAAATTATACAACGAGAAGGATGTTCCAATTATGAATGCCTACGCTTTAGGTCCTAAGGATAAGTTTAATGTATTTTAAGCCTTAATAATAATAGTAGTAATAATAATAGCCTTTATTTATCTGGCGAAGTTAAGGCGTTAGCTTTCTCTTCCACTTAACCAGTGTTGAATACAACATACACTATTATATTTATTGAAATACAGGTTTTTTTAAATCTAATAAGTATAAAAACATTCGCACGCTCATTCACACACACACTCATATGAAGCTCAAGTAGTTTCAATAACTCAGTTTATCTTATTAAACAAGATAAATTGCTTAACCGCGCACTTGAAGGGGTGTCTGGATGATAGATGACGAGTAGAATTATCTAGTTTGTTACAAGTATGTGATGCCAGGACCGTGAAAAAACTAGCATATGTTTGAGATCTATGTATGGGAATAGACATCTGTAGAGTGGATTCTGATCTAGTAGCTCGGCTGTGTTTATCTTTCAGAAATAGGAATCGTGAGGATAGGTATTGAGGCTGAGATGACGATAATATTTTGTGAAGCAACACTAATAAGTATAGCCTTCGCCTTTGATTTATTCTTAACCAACCAAGTTTATTAAAATACTTAGAAATATGGTCATGGCTGCATGGTTAGTTGAGATATTGCGCTTAGGTTACGTTGACAACACCTTTAACAGTACAAGAGTTCATTATTTACTCGAATGAATACAAAACTCTTTAATATAACCCTATACGTAAACTTGTAAACATAGTTTAGAAGAGGAAGTTTTCTTCTATGAAAGATACAAAAATCCACATATTTTGGTTGACCATTTAAGGCTTAAATGACCGGGAAACGAAAGGTAACTGGTATAGGAACGTAGAACGGAACTTTGTGAATCGAATGATATAATTTAATAGACAGGCCAATCCGACACTTTAGCTCAGTCGGTAGTGTCTCTGTCTATTGAACTAAAAGTCCTGGGTTTCGATACCTGGCATGGCAGAAAAATGTAATATTGGTGAAATGTGGGTTTGTCCTTTCACAATGGTGAATTAATGGTCGGGGGCTTGATGTTCTCTTATAGATTTAAGTTATTTTATAAATCGTATACCGATATAATCAGTCAGTTCAAAAAGTCCACGTTAAATACCTCAAATAAATGAAAAAATATATAGAAGAGCACAACACAAATTGTATTGGTATTTGTATTTTCCTCCTCCCCTGTTTGTTCTCATACTCCACCCATTGAAGTTATACATCCACTTGGTTTCCAGCATTACCATGTTTCATTCCCCGTACGGGCCTTTAATTACCTAATGGAATAGAGAAGAGGAAGGTAGAATTTAAAGAGAATGTACAAGCATTTGCACGAAATTACAGTGGAACATAATTCAGGAAAAAAACACCATCAATACACCCGACAGCGATTCTAGCCCCGACCTTCCCATCACTGGCGAAACCCAGGGTAGGTTATTCTGACTTTTGGTCCATGTGTGATAATTTCATGCATATTACTATAAAAGTTTGTTGTAAAAAGCTGGTAGATAAAATATTTAGGTGTTTGTTTCCAGCCAAACGTGGCACTTACACAATTGTTCTATTAACTTTTAGCACCGCGTTTTATTACGCGTTCGGGTTGTACAGGTGGGTCGGAAACAATTAGTTTATCTATACTGAGGAAAGTGATGGACAACGGGCTGAGGTTTACCTAACGTCCGGTAGAGCTCACCTCAGTGACATTATCTTCAAAAAGGGAACAAATGTAGTATGAAGTTTTCTTTTATTTAGTTAGTGACTATTTACTTTCCAATTAAAGTGTTAGTTTTCAAGTTACTTATAGTATAATTATTATTATTATTATTATTTTACTACCCGTTTGGGTTATACGCACTTACGCTAATGTGTAATGGTAGGGTGATTGTGAGATGAAATGGAGGACCTACAGTTTAACGTGGGATCCGAACCACGGTGGTGAAGGCCTGGCCACACATTCACAAGATGTCTTGTCAGAGGTGAAGGAAGGGTTTGGAAACCAGATAAATCTGTGCCGAGATCGAATAGTCTAATTGTTTCGGCCCCAAACTATATATATTTTCTAATTACTCCAATGTGCTACGAATGATTAAGATTGAATTTTATAGGAAGAGTACCCGCACTTGCGGAAAAGGAGAAGGGGAAAACCAATTTGGAAAAAAGACCTCCGTACACCCGATTGGGGTTCGAATCCCGATCTTCTCATCATTGGCAATCCAGTCTGTTGTGAGGGTGACGCCTTAGTCCATGCGGTCATGTTAGATTTTTGAAGGTTGAATTTGCTGTCATAGCTGTCACTCGTACCGGAAGTCTCGTGGTATAAAGGCGTCAATCGCTCACTAAATTGGACTTTTGCGGTTTTAATCTAGGTCTGAGGCAGTGGGGATGATTTTTCCATCCCTTATTCACATTTATACTGATGCATTTTGTCTAACTGCCCTCCTCATCCCGGCCCTATAGATTGGGCCATTAAATAACTAGTTTGTTAAAACGTATGAACTAAAAAGGAAGTTACATCTGACGATATTTTCTGTTCAAAATATAAATTATTATTATTATTAGCACCGCGTCTTACTACCCGTTCGGGTTATACGCACTTACGCTAATGTGTAATGGTAGGGTGATAGGTGATTGTGAGATGAAATGAAGGACCTACAGTTTAACGTGGAATCCGAACCATGGTGGAGGCCTGGTATTCCCCACATTCACAAGCAAAATATAAATACCCTTTAATAAATATTTCTTCTTCTTTTGAAACTCAAAACCTAAGTTATTTTGTTAGTGCGTCTTTCTATTTATCTGGGATATCACATTTTAATCACACTAGTGGTATAGAGATGGGGAAGGTATGATTTGTAGGAAATGTATCCACACTTGCTTGGAAGGAGTTGGGAAATAATTATTAAACATCACTCTCGGAACACCTGGAAGGAATTTTAACACCAGCCTCTCTGTCATCCAAAAACCAGACGATATGAGTCTGACATTTGTCCGCTTGATCACCTATGCGTATAATCTATCACATATAATTGAGACACCACATATCAATGCTTGGATACAAATAATTTGAATGTGCCGAGTATTTGACACTAAGGAAATATAAAAATATTTCTCAAATAAGTTTTAAAATATCAAATTGTTTCTTTTATTTTAGATTATGGTAAAATTCATAAATTTTCATGTGCATTTTTTCTCAGATTTTATTTTTTGATTAGAAAATATACTGAAATTGAAACAAATATAAAATCATCTATGCTATACATTAAATGCATTTTGATTACAAATAATGGAAAAGATTATTTTAAGTATTAGTTTCCATTTGGCGAATTAATGGTTTTAGGTTAGAACAAACTATTTATTTTATGCCTAGTGAGGCTTATACAGAACAGTACAGTACAATTTTTGTGGGAAGGGTTATCTGATAGCTATAACTGTTACTAGATATACTTTTACGTATTCATTCGTATTGATATAAATAGCCTACTACCTATAAATTAACACAAATAATATATTATTATTATTATTATTATTAGCACCACGTCTTACTACCCGTTCGGCTTATACGCACTTACGCTAATGTGTAATGGTAGGTTGATTGCGAGATGAAATGAAGGACCTACAGTTTAACGTGGAATCCGAACCACGGTGGAGGCCTGGCATTCCTCACATTCACAAGATGTCTTGTCAGAGGTGAAGGAAGGGTTTGGTAATCAGATAAATCTTTGCCGGGACCGAGGATTGAACCCCGTCCGCCAGCATAGAAGTCTGACACCTTACCTCTAGACCGCCAGGTCACCTCACAAATAATCTAATAAAACGTAATTAATTTTTAACTCAAATAAATATGTTTGTATATCATAAAAGTTTCTTTTTACGAAAATTGGACAGCAGCAAACCTCAAATCAACAAAGGTCTCTGGTTTGGGTGGGATTTCCTTTCTAAGCTACCTGTCATCTGTATCTGGCACGCTATGAATTGTTGACTCATTCATTTTATCGACCTATATATCCTTATCCTTCATAATATATTCAATATACACGGACAGGCAAATCGTCCAATCCATCTCTCGCGGAATGATAATGCATTACAGACCAGTAGCTCACGCAATCAAGTAGACAGCATCGTCTACTGTTGTATAGTAACTCCTTGTGACAGGTGATAACATATACATTGCTGGTGACACACGATACCAGTGCCTGCCGGCACATATACAGCAATCTGGTCGGTCATTACGCCTGAGTGGTGCACTTTGGACAGTATCAGGTACATAACTACACAATGCTCGGTTTTAATACAGGGGTCGTGTGGTCAAGGAGGCTGTCTACTAGTTTATTTGTATCGCCGCTTTCATGTTATACGGATATATGATAATTACTCTAATCGAGTAGGGATGAGTAAGGAAGCATTTTACAGGTAATCATCTACCCTTATTTGCGTGGAATGAGAGTGTGAAACAACTTGGGGAAAACCATCCTCTGTAGACGTAAACTGTACCGGGATTAGAACCCTAATCTCCCCGTCATCAGCAGGTTGGTCTAACACGAGAGTGACGCCTTAGACCCTTCGGCCATTGAAGAGTGTGTCTACTAGTTAAAATGTCTTTGGTCCCTGGATTAAAGGCAGTGATTAAACATAACTTTTGGTGTGTTGGTTTCTTTGTTCTCTCCCTCCGGATATTTAAGTCCTGGCTCGGATGTTGGGTTAGTTTGTAGCTCTATATTAAGCTAGTTTGTAAAATGTATATTGTTATAACCTCTTTTTATAGCCTTCACGAACTCTCGGTTTATCCTGAACTGTAGAAATCCTACCTTGACAGGTTACACTATGACCCTATCATGTTAGCTCCATCATAGTGGGACAAAGCATGGTATCAGTCCTACCTTGACAGGTTACACTATGATCCCATCATGTTAGCTCCACTATAGTTTAACAAAGCATGGTAGCAATCCTACCTTGACTGATTACACTATGACCCTATCATGTTAGCTCCATCATAGTGGGACAAAGCATGGTAACAGTCCTACCTTGACTGATTACGCTATGGCCATATCCTATAAGCTACATCATGGTGGAACCAAGCCTCCTTTTAGAGTAAATGAAGGGCACTATATATTTAAATAATAATGATAAATATTATTATTATTATTATAGTTCATGGGCATCAACGATTGTAAGTTGTTACCATCAATATCTTTGAGGGGGACTGAGTCCTGCAACACCAACTCGTTGGGGAAGATTGGGAAAGTTTGACGTGAGATGATAGATGAGGATCGTCAATGATCTTAAGCCCTCTAGTAAAGTTATGGCTGGATTGTCTATAAAACTAGTTAAGACGTAGATTGGGCTCGAAAAGGGAAACTGTAGTCTCGGGCTTGTGTTCATCTTGGAAAGGGACCACTTGTTCACCTTTGTATGATGGCGGATTTGATTTTAGGAAATATTACCATTAGTTATGATTTTGACAACTTAAATTTATTATTTATTCAGGAATTTTTGCTTTACGTCATTTAGTAACAAATATATTTAATATTATGTTGTTAGGCTGTCAGTTATCGATACTATTAAAATTAATTAAAATGCAGCATTGACATCGTAAAAACATAAAAATAATGTAACATTAATATAGTATTTCTTCTTTGCTGAGTTCTTTGATAATATGTTTCACTTGCACTTGTATTTAGGTGCCATTCGGCATATTCTTAGATACGTTACCAGTATTTCACAAGGCTTAATATTTTAGATTGTTTTATCTATGATGAGTTGAAATTATTACTCAACTGTACTTATAGTTCATTGTCTGTATTACGATTTTAAAACTTATCAAATTTTTATTATTTAAATTCCATTGAGTGTAATTAAGGAATTGTGATAGTTGGTTTAGGTTAACTGAATAATTTTAATGTAATATAATATATTTATCAGGTTGAGACGCAACATATCCCTAACCCTTAAGCCTAACTTAACTCTAACCATTAGTTATACATTCTCTTAAAATCAACCATACAAATTACGTTCGCTAGAGTTTATCGCACATTAGCACTAAAGTACTATCATAAATCAATGGTACGAACATGGTATTCTAAAAAATTTGCTGCCCTAGTAAAACTTAAAAAAAAAAGTTTACAGTAAACTACCCATAAATAAGTTTTTCTTATAAACAGAAACTTGTTTTGTTTTTACATAAGAAACACCATAAATAGATCAATTTTAAACAAATTAGAATAAGCCATTTTTAAAAGATTTCAAATTTTCAAAAATCAATCATCAGTAAACTTCCCTTGGACGAATATTTATTCGAAACACAAGTATACATTTTATTGAGTATAAAACTCCCCAAAGATCCATTTCGAACAAAATGATAAGAGACGTTTTCGTAAAAATTGTAATTTAAAATAATCACTTATCCGTAAATTATCCTTAGTTTAAGGGCTAGTGTCAAAATAAAAATATAAATTCCTTGAGGTATAAACATATAAAATCTAAATATAAAGTTTGAAAGAAATTCATCAAACAATTTCGGCTGGGACAGACATTATTATTATTACTATTATTTTAGCACCGCGTCTTACGACCCGTTCGGTTTATACGCACTTACGCTAATGTGTAATGGTAGGGTGATTGTGAGACGGAATGGAGGACCTACAGTTTAACGTGGAATCCGAACCACGGTGGAGGCCTGGCATTCCCCACATTCACAAGATGTCTTGTCAGAGAGTCTTGTCAGAGGTGAAGGAAGGGTTTGGTAATCAGATAAATCTGTGCCGGGACCGAGGATTTAACCCCGGACCCCCAGCACAAAATGGGACAGACAGAATTGTAGGACTAAATTTTGGGTCATAATCTCAATATAGGAAATGTTCACTTTAACAATACGTTATCTATATGAGAAAGTAAACAGATACGTAAAGTAGGCAGTACTAGGTTTATTAACGATACCAGTTATGAAAATATTCCAATATTTGGTGCTAAATTTGTGCCTCAAAAAGATCCTCCAAAGTGTTCGTGAATACACCAGAAAACATTGGATACTGCTGGAAGCACCATTAGCACAATTTAATTCGTGGTATGATGAATAGAAGGGTAGTTTGGAATAAGTGCACTTGCATTAATGTCTAGAGAGGATTTAAAAACTACAGTGATTCAGCACAAGTGGAATACCAACCCTAATGATCACGACCGAGAGTCGAGCCCCTACGTCTTCACCATAAACCCTATGCAATGCGAGTATTACACCTTATTCCATTTAGTCACTGATGTGAATTTAAAATAAAATACATTTAGATGTTATTTCTTTCCTATACATTTAAATGAACACTCCAATTATCACAGAATGGGCCTTTCATAAGATTTTTTTTTTTTCCAAATTGTTAACGTGTTAGGCTACTATTTTATTATTATTTTATAGATATTGATTTTATATATATATAAATCGAGAGCTATAGATAACATGACTAGACGTATGAATACAAAAAATAAAAATAGATCTAGTAGCTTTTCATAGACACACTTCAGTGGCTAATTGGTCATTCTCGTGTTACACTAGCTTCCTGATGACGGGGAGATTGACGTTTATTCCCGGTCGGATCTACTGAGGGTGTTTTTCCTTAATGGTTTTCCACTCTCCTTCCATGAAAATACGGGTAGATTACCTCTAAAATGTTTCCTTCCTCGTCCTTACCCTATTAGAGTAATCATCATATATGCGTATATCCTGAGCAGGTAAGACGTGGGGATGAATAAAATACATTTCTAGCTGCCTTTCCTATGGAAATGTGTCTATATTTATAATTACAATCCTAAATATATCGCAGCAAGAGTCATAAAGCATAGAAAATTTGATTGGTATTTATTATGCTTTCCTGGTTTAGAAAGAAAGCTATTATTATACATACTTGCGTATACAACTACTCTCAAATATTTGTTTCGTGCTTTTGCTCCTCATCGATCCACATACTTGATACTAGCGCTGTCGTGCTTAAATCCCGGAACTAGTAGTGTGATGATTGATGGGGAGTGACCGCACCGTTAGTGTATGTGACGAATCCGGTGAGGCCGGAATTCATTTCCCTGGGATTGTTTAATTTCTTCACATATTTCAGATTATATTTATATGACTATATGACATTACCATCATTTTATTTAAATCTATTACATGTACCGGGGATAGTTGGGTGTAGGAGAAATATATAGTTATCATAAATCTTTAAACACTCACAGATGTATTTACCATTATCATACCACTAAGTACTATTTGCCGTGCTCTACCATTTCTCTTAATTCCTATTTAATATTGTTTTAGCTTATTATTGACTATTGAAGTATGTAAATATCGTCTAATTAGCATGTTTGCTCAAATATGTGTACAAATGTTAAATAATATGCATGGTATGTTTGCAAAATATGTGCACTGTGTGTGTTTTTCAAATAGTGTGTATTGGATATATTTATACAGATAGATTTTGCGGATACTACAGTATATGACTTCGCCATTAACGTAGGCCTATATTAATATTATTATTATTATTGAACATAGATTCAGGTAGATATATATACATGTGTGCAGAAAATACATGTTTACAAAGATGCCTGTCAATATTATGAAAAGCGTATAACCCGAACGGGTAGTAAGACGCGGTGCTAAATAATAATAATAATAATAATAATAATAATAATAACAATAATAATAATACATATTATGAAATGTACACTTCATTATTGAAGATACTGGGGAGTGTATAAGATTACATAATGATGAGTTACATACTCTGTACTCATAATCAGACATTTTAAAGATAATTACGTCTCTTAGATTACGATGGGCAGGACATGCAGCGTGAATGGAAGAATCTAGAACCTTGTTCAGGGTGTTGACTGATAAACCCAATGGGAAGAGACCATTGGGAAGAACTAAACGCAGAAGGGAAGATACCATTAGAATGGACCTGAAAGAGATAAAGTGTAATTAGTTGGACTGGATAAAAATAGCTAAAGATGGGGATAGGATATAAAAAGTAAACCGGATAGAACGATCTCAAGATAGGGATAGGGTGTAATGAGGGAGACTAGATAGAACTAGCTCAAGATAGAGATGGATAGGTGGCGTTCTTTTGGAATTGCGGTAATGAACTTTCGAATACCTATAGTACTTTGTTTAAGTTAATTTAAATATGACAAGACACCTCTTTTAACCATGATCTAAAGTGCATTAGAAAGGTCTCATGATTGTATAACAGATGGCAGCACTAACTCAATTGGAGTTAAAATTGGACTTTCCTTCTTTCTCTCTCTCTCTCTATATATATATATATATATAATAGATGTAAAGACCCGCCTCGGTGGCGTAGTTGGCTAACGTGCTAGTCATGTTGAGCTCGACTGCTGAGGACGGGAAGATCGAGGTTCCAATCTCGGTCGGGTGAACTGGGACTGGCTTTTCCTAAATTATTTTTCACTATTTCTCCACGCAAATGCAGATTCACTTCCTTTAATTAAACCTTCCCAATTCCTAATCCATTAGCGTAATTAGTACTCAAAATGTATAACCCTAACGTTTAGTAAGACGCGGTGCTAAATAATAATAATATATGTAAAGGATCTATATATATACATAAACACACACAAATTCACCGCACATGCTGCTAATCATATCCATCCCCTCATATTTTTTTAAATCCTGGATTAGAACACGCCTGACTCGTGTTTAGCGAACAGATTGCATCTGTCTCACGTATTTTAATCAACAACATAAGCAAAATCTAATTTCCTTTAGTAACAACAAGCACGTCTTTGTACTCACACTTTCCGCGCAATCTTCTTACCGAAATTACTTACCCACACTCCCTCCAAACATTTTGTTGGGCATATAATTGTATTCGTGTCGCGCGGTGCATGCCATACCACAAACAACCCGCGACAGTTCAACTGATGAATGCGTTGTTTACAATGGATGTATTCAACCAGGTTACCACGGAATATGAAATCATCTTTTAAACGTATGTTCATTTGATTTAGTGTCTGGGTCATACGTGTTTATTATACTAAAACACTATTATTTTGATTACAATTTAAAAACCGATGTAGGTTACATACATCTTTTCTAAGTAAATTATATTCTTAGTAATGCAAAAGATAATTTATTGCGACTTTTAGAGAAAGTATTTATGTTTATAATATTTATATACAGTAATCATCATCGGTGGCTACGTGGACTAAGCGTCAGGCTCGTATAGTTTGATTTGGAACGATGAGAAGGTTTGAGTTTGAATCCCTACCAGGTGATTTGAGTTGTGTTTCCTAAATGGTTTCCCACTCTTCCTTTACTCAATTACAAATTATATCATTCTTGATTTTACCCCCAATTAGAGAAGTTAAATTTGGGTAACCAGGATGGGTACTAAGACGCTGTGCAATAAAGTACTACTTTCATAAGAAATTCCTACCTAAAGTCAAATAACATTTTAGTGCAGTGTTTCTCTAACTTCATTGATTAACGGTCCATTAAAACTCAGAAGTATATTTGTTGACCCACCAATATTTATAAAATATTTAAAAAATCTATCAAAGGTCACAAATATATTATGGTTTAACTCAATTACCATACATAAGCCTTTAAATCTATATTTTCTCATTCAAAATGTTGGCAGAACTATTAAAACAATAATACATCCATTCTAAATATAAGAATGAATGTAGTTCATTTTTTAATGTATTACCTTTCATCTGTGCGAACAGATAATTGAGCTCCTATTGGCGAACTGAATGCTGCTACTTGGGTTGATAGATTTAATCATTTTAAATCTTGGATTTTTCAGCCCAAAGTTTGTTCATATTTTATTTAGTCGTCAAATATGAAAATTAATGGTGTGCGAAGCTTCGACAAGTCGAAGTCGACGGTTAAATCTACTTCTGCTTCGACTTCGACATTTACAATAACTTTTGCATATTCGAAAAATTTCGGAGGAAGGATAAAACTTCAATAAATTATCAAATTATTTAATTTTATCATACTAAATATTACATTTTTCAATGTGTAACAATTTTTAAACAGTTACTAAACAGAATTTTAACACTGACTAATAATTTAACTAACACAACGTAAGCATGTATCAAAAACGGGTAAGTAAATGTTAATATATTATATTCAATATCGCCAACATAATTTTGTAAAAAAATTAAAATACCTATAAAGAAATAACACCATGTCCACTGGTTTGAAGCAGAGAAAGCGCTTTAGTTTTGCTATCATCGAAGCTCGTGTCTAATGTTTGGTTCTTAATATTCTATCTCTTTGGAATTATCTCTGACAAATTTACAAGCGCAGTTTGACACAAAAGTTTTTCATAGCGTCTTCGCATTTTCTTTGTTATTCAAAATGGCTGATATGGAAAGTGGAAATGAAAACGGAATTTAATTTATAATTATTATCAGAGAAATCCAGTTAAAAAGACATGGATATGTAAAATTTGCAAAATAATATCATAAACTCCACGATATAAGTAAAAATTAAAACTTAATCAAGAATTAATTAGCCAAAGATATTATGTATGATTTTAAGTGAGGATTACTCCATCTAGATATCATATTCTGAAAATTGAAAACTGACACCTGGACACGAGAATAGAACCCAAATCGAGACAAAGGTCTTGGGTTCGATTCCCGTGTCCAGGTGCCAGTTTTCAATTTTCAGGATACAACTTAATTGACAAGTTATTAAGCTTATCAGTAAGTCTGTGTGCATTAGTTATTAATATAGTCTTTAGGTAACAAATAAGGAAATTTTCCTGACCCTTTTAACCGACAAGATATAGAAAAATAATTAATTTAAAAATCAAAGGTAGCGTTAAGTGACAAGAACAAAAATGTTAGGTCGCTTCGACTTCGTCTTTTCTTTGCAAGTTTCAAGATTCACTTAGACTTCGCTTCGCATTTGAAAGGTGGCCTTCGCACACCCCCAATGAAAACTCATCATGATCATCTCTTGTGATTGGTTTGTTGCAATTCTCCACTTTTGCCCATCCTAGGCCAAATCTTTTACGTTTTTGTACCTTCTTCTGCCAAAATCGTCCGCTGATGCATGTACTCCAGTCTTAGTCTCCCGTTCACTTCTCCTTTTATAATTATCTTCTTCAAGCTATCACGTCTCAGAATATGGCCTACCATGTTAACTCTTCTTTGCTGTATACCTTCCCAAAGTTCCCTATCTTCATTTACTTTTCTTATAACTTCTCCACTTGATAACATTTTCATCTATGATATTTTCAAAAATCTTAAGTGCCGCTACTTTATTAAAAAAAAACTGATATTTTCCTTCCTTCCAGTTGCGACATTGGTCCATTTTTACCCCTGTAAAGTGCAGCGCTTCAAATATATGCCTTTAGGAACATTTTCCTGATTTCAAAATTTATGTCGGTCGAGGTTAGTAATGTCTTCTCTTTATGAAAAGCTTTCTTCGCCTGCGCTATTCTACTTATATCCAATATCTTTCTTGCTTCTGTTATATTCTTCTACACTGAAATAAGTTTACTGGTTTTACACACGGAATTAAGTATGTCTTTACAGTCCCGACTGGGAAACAGTTATCTTGAGTACTGACCGGGATTATTCCATGACGCGTAATGGTTTTCACGCACGTATGTGTTCCCAGTACGAAGATGGAATTATGTTAACGCGTCACAGTAATGACGTAATCAGTTTTAACAGTAGTAATGGAAATATCCCATCGCTTATTGTTGCAAGCCCTTGTTTGTTGAAATAAAGCCAGGAGAGTACTGTTATTTTCTCCAAATGGCATGGCACTCAATCCATGATGCGTTCGAAGGGTTTAACGATTGTACTGTTATAACAACAATAGGGTTACCCCAAAAAGACTAGTTCAGCTTATTTAAACATAACATTAATTAGTGGTTTACACAGTTTTAACTGTAACAATCACGATAATTTGTAATTATTATATTGCGTGTAGGCCTAGTGACCAAATAAATCTACAACCATGTGCATTAACATTTTGAGCTTGGGTTGATATGAACTCACCACAGAATACTTGTACATATTTTCTTAATGCCCACTTTTTGACTAGCTCACTCATATAATATTCAATCATTAATTATAACTTTGAATTTCTCTTTCTCTTGATATAGTAATTTCTTAAATAGTATTTTTATTTTTAGTCGTAATATAATTAAACTTGAAATGCAAAGGAAACCACTCACTACCTACACAAGAGTATATAAGTACAAGATGGCTGCCCTAAGCGGGAACGGACGAAGCCATTCCTGCACAGACTGAGGCCCGTATGCAAGGACGATGCTGAGCACGGCCAGAAAACAGGCAGAGTATGAGCCTCGTGCACAGACAATTCTCTCCTTCTCTGTGGCCTCGTGCTAGTACGTTCTATGACGCAATATCTTGAGTCTCGCCAAAGTCTGGTCCCGCGCTGGCTCTGGCTATACTCTGCCCGTACTCAGAGGATATTGCGTCATAGATCGTACTAGCACGAGGCTCATACTCTGCCTGTACTCTGGCCGTGCTCAGCATCGTCCTTGCATACGGGCCCGAGTTGTTTCCATCCTAATGGTAAAAGATACGTCGTTGACTGAGAAGACTGTATTATTATTATTATTATTATTATTATTAGCACCGCATCTTACTACCCGTTCGGGTTATACGCACTTACGCTAATGTGTAATGGTAGGGTGATTGTGAGATGAAATGAAGGACCTACAGTTTAACGTGGAATCCGAACCACGGTGGAGGCCTGGCATTCCCCACATTCACAAGATGTCTTGTCAGAGGTGAAGGAAGGGTTTGGTAATCAGATAAATCTATGCCGGGACCGAGGATTGAACCCCGGCCGCCAGCACAGAAGTCTGACAACTTACCCCTGGACCGCCAGGTCACCGAGAAGACTGTAAATATCCCATTTCAAACTGGGATGCGCGAAGCGTCAGATGACGTCAGTTCAAGGCCACTCAATTACAGACAGGCCTTGTAATCGGACTTACGCACAAGTTTCACGGAGCCCCAGATTTTGTTCCATTATACCGATTTTGTTGAAAACCCATTCTTTGGCATATAATAATACAATTAGGTGAAATGGAATCGCACAAAAAACTCCCGTTTGTAAACGAAGACCACTGGCATGAATCCTGGATTCAAGCCAAAACAAATAAATATCCCATGTCAGTAATGTTGCTACGCGCATAAACGGACCTCAGCTAACACACTCACTTTCGTGGCCAGCCTTTGGATGATCGTAATGGCTTCACAAATTAAATGAGGTCGACACGGAATGAATGTGTATTTTTTCAGTCTATAGTTTGTCGTGATCGTGTAGTGGCAGCGTTGTTGGTTAAAATAATACAACTTCAATTATTTAGCTATTGTGTTAAATAGTAATTTAAATATATGATTTCGTTAATTAATTTATTACATTGGTTGGCTTCTAGTATTCCACTGGATACACATCATCACACGTCGTAGTTAGTGTGAGAGTGGCCGTCAACAGATTTAAGATAAAGATAATATCAATCGCTTTAGCCGTGATGTAATATAACTACTGTTAGCTATTACGCCTGATTCTTTTGTTTTAACTATAATAATTAGATCCGTGGTGACTAACCGAGCGGCTAACACGAGGTGTTTTTTAAAATTTACAAAAACTTGGCAACCAACCCACAATTGACCCGGGAGCGTCCTTGGCCTAAGCCTGGCGAGAAAAGAGTAACGCGTCCCCTAATCGACCCGACTGATATTTTTTTAAATATCAGGAAAACACTCCCAGTGGTCTTCAAGATCCAACATGGATGAACCTAACTATTTCCCGGACCCTTAACGCGGTCTAAGACAAGGGAAGAAAGCCATAGCTTTTAGGAAGCTATTGTATCGACGATGACTCTCACAATAATCCTTAATATCTGGCTAGCAAGTTATTAACCTTGCAATCCCCGTTACTGCCTACAAGGTTGCTTAAAAACATCTTATTTTCTACCGTGTTAATAAAGAATTGCAGCAATGTTATACTCCCTACCTCGATTTTTCTCACTATAGATCTATATTCGACTGATTTCTCCTTTACTCCACATCACGACTCCTGTTTTACTTTTGTTGATCTTCATACTAAATCCAATTTTCAGTATTTAATCCATTCTTTGAAGGAGTTCTCTATGATCCTCTTCACCTTAAGCATAAACAGCATCATCATAAGCAAAACGAAGTGTGTTAATAAGTTATCCTCCTATTATATCTTTAGATATGATTTATTCTTTTACCTTTGTTAGCGCTCCTTCTAAACAAGCGTTAAAAATCATAGGATATAGGTTGCATCCTTGTCTAACACTCGCTAATAGTTATATAATAGGTCTGAATACCCAGGCTGGACTTGTAACCAAAAGAAAAGCTACTCTGTTTTGATAATAAATAAATATGTCAACACTAACTTGACAAAGTGCGGTATATTAAATTAATTGTATAACTTTTTTCCTAGAATTTTCGCAACCAACCAAAAATTTGTTTACAACCCACCGGTGAGTTGCCACCTACAGTTTGGGAACCGTTGTAATTTAGTTCATATATTAAGATAGACATTAAGTATCCAACAATGGAAAAATATCCCTTTCTACATCTTCCATAATATGTCAACAGTGACAATTTCATTAACCATATATTTTCGCACAAAAGTAGATCTAGTAATTCTTTTAACTGTCAGATATTCTTTTTATTGCGATCCAAGTGTATGCGAGCTTAGGAGCTACACATCTCTAAATTGAATAAATTACACCTGGACACGGTAATCAAACCCGAGACTTTTGTCTTAGCACGTCAATGCTTTTACCACTGAGTTATACGAGAGTCATCCCGTACTCAGGGCCATTCTTCACTCATATTGTAGGGCAGAGTCTGTGATGGACGTGCGGAAGTCGTCAGCTACATATGAGTGATCAATTACGATCGCTCATATGTAGCATTGAAAATTTGCACCCTACCACGGGAATTGAGCCCGGGACCTTTGGCTTGGTAAGCAATGTTCTTGGGACCGAGCTATTGAATTTAATATATAAATGCGTCTATAGCCTAACAACTATAATAGCTTGGCTATTTAAGCCATTAAAATATTTGGCTGTTATAGTTTGATAGTACCCCAATATTTTGCATCAATTTCAAGGAATGTTTTAACCAATAAAAAAATAATTTGTCAATGTTATTACCTATTGAAACCATGAGCTTACAATTCTAACCAATTTAACATTAAGGACACAAATATACATATAAACATAAATTGCTAATGTGTATGGATCTAATACGTCATTTGTTTGAGTTTATAGAGTATTGTGTTTTATGTTGGTTGTTCATTAAAATTCTACAAATTATTTAATTTTAATTATTGGTAAAACTGATCCAAAAAAACAACACAAGAACTCTCTATAATAATATCGTAAACAAACACAATTGACTAATTAAGAAACAAAATATTGTGTATAATTTAAAATGTTCCAATGGTAGTGGTTGGATGTTATTTGAATATATAAATGCTATTAACATTAAATAAACAAAACGGACTTTTTTGTTATTGTATTAAACGTCCCTCACTAATACAATACCGTGCGGTCGGATTTGTTGCTTAATTGGAGAGAATTAAAGCAAATTAGTCAAAATCATATTTTATAATTATTTATGGTTTAGTACTTGAATATAATTACCTAATTTTGCGTACTCATTTTAATTTTTAAAGGATAACAGCGTAAAATAGATTTAAAATAATATCTACATGTAACTTATATATAACTATTTGGTTTCAATTGAATCATTTGCGTTAAATGTATAGCATGTTTTACTATTTACAACTTATATATACAGTATATAATATTTACACTTAAGGGTACAAACATTAGTACAACTATTACATATCAATGTGTACACGTATATGATACTTGGTCTCCATGTCCACGACTTTAGTCCAACACAACCAGTCCCACGTCCAGATGCACTCACAAGACGATTCTCTTACTACCTGGATAACTTTTGCATCTGAGTTCCCCCCTTACCCCCATCTTTCCAGTTACAGAGGTGGGTAAGCTCAAAATGGGTCATTATAGCTATTCGTTACAAATGTATGTATTAAAAAACAGGAATATATCCGCACAGAAAAACTAAACTGCTAACTATTGTTTAGTCAATTATAATAGCCGGGTTTAGTTGTGCCAAATACAAGTATATTACATCATACATTATATATTATCCGCCTCGGTGGCGTAGTTGGCTAACGCGCTAGTCGTGTTGAGCTCGACCGCCGAGGACGGGGAGATTGAAGTTCAAATCTCGGTCGGGTGAACTGGAGGAGGTTTTTCCTAAATGGTTTTCCACTCTCTCTCCACGCAAATGCGGGTTCACTTCTTCTAATTCAACCTTACCAATTCCCAATCAATTATCGTAATTAGTACTTAAAGCGTATAACCCGAACGGGTGCTAAATAATAATAATAATACATTATATATATATAGAGAGAGAGAGAAAGCAAGCTACCTATGAAGGTGTATGTGTATATATACACTTTGGGGAGAACTTTTGAAGAAGAAGGCATAAAACTCAGAAAATCATGGTAATAACTAAAAAGTGTGTCAGAGAATATTCTTGGATGCTTTGTTGCGGCCTAATGCTCCACATAAAGGAGTTAAAGTAATTAACATTATATACACCGTATCTTACCTATAGCCCAGCTACAATTGGAGCCCCCAGATGCTGCATGCTTCATGCTTTAAACCTCGTTTATTATGTAACAAGTTGGACCCAACATGTTGGGAGACAACACACGAGGAAAATTCGTTTATTGTCGCCAACTTGTTGGATCAAAATCCTGGGTCCTCCGTTAGTTTTTAATCAGTCTAAACATTTCTAGTCATGAATGACGACGTATTTCTTGCCATTTCTTCATTTATTGTGTTAACAGGCAGTCTTTATCTTCCAGAAAGTCGGAACGTACACATCTACTACCCCATTTCATTTCTTTTCATTTTTAATGATTCACGTAGATATTAGGCCAGGATGCCAGTTTTTTTTTCTCTATTACTGACCCATCGATATAAAAAAAACTTAACTCTTGCAGCAAATGCATCTCCTCGATTATTAGAATTCTTGTGTTCAGTCGAAGTAACGTTTCAAAGAACAGAATACGTTCGATATAAATCAATCAGTCTGGCTGTACTAGCCCTGTTCCATTCCATGATCACAAAACTATGCATACTCCGTTAAAGTTAAACTAATTTGAAAACAAAACACATCCGTCGGCAAGGATAGAGCCTGACTCGATAGCGCATGCGTAGAACCTCCCAACTCGGCCAATATGTTGTGTTGATCTTTTTATTATCTCCAACAAATGATCCGACACGACACAAATTGTTGGTTCTGACCGGCTCTCCCAACACCAACATGTTGGTCAACATCCCCAACAAGTTGTGAATGTGTTTATATTGCAAGGCAATTTGTTGGGATCGTGTTGGCCAACATGTTGTGTTACAATATAAACGAGTTCTAAGCGAACAAATAATTAACAAATTTTAGCAAAGCGTTTTACTACCCGTTCGGATTATACTCCTATGTACTAATTGTTTTAAAGATGAGGAAGGTTATATTTATAGGAGGTTTACCTGAACTTGCGTGGAGGGAGAGTGGAAAACAATTTTGTAAAAAAAAAACTCGTTACATCCAACCGAGATTCGAACCTCGATCTCCTCGTCACCGGTGGTCTAGTCTAGTCTAGTCTAGTCTAGTCTAGTCTAGTCTAACACGAGAGTGTCACCTTAGACCATACGGGCACTGAAGTGGCTTAGAAAGTTATTATTTTATATAAATAAGTTAAGGGGCTGATTGTGACACCTTTGTGCTTGTAATTTGTTTTTCCTCTCCATCCGGGAGGTCGGCCGATCCAGCTGTTTGGCAGGCGGGGCTGGAGGGTGTAGGGGGCGTATTTGAGAGGTAATTTGAAATTTAGAAGGGTCTGGGTAGAATTTATTCAAGCACAGTCTTCAAGAAATCGAGATTTACAAACTAGGTGTGACCCTTATATATACATGGTTGGTGGACGCTAAGGCTAATTTCACACCAAAAGAATCCAGTCCAGTCTCCTCAGACGTGCCTAGACTCAGCTGACTAGGTCAATATTGTTTTAAACAAAGGAGAACTAAATGATTCTATACTGAATATACCATCTCGGTGGCGTAGTTGGCTAACGCGCTAGTCGTGTTGA